>CM053511.1:29704997-29728463 GCA_028627145.1 Eidolon dupreanum | reverse complement strand
CTAGTTATGAAATAGAAAAACAAAAGGATTGGACCACCGTAAATTATTTTTAAAAGGAGTGAGAAAGTGCCTGTTGCAGGGTTACTCGCTTTTACATTACTCCCCCTGTCATTGTGAAAACTCAGTTTGTATTCCTTTCCTGAGCTTGACTTTAGTTCTCCATTTACAGTGGCTCCATATCTGGCTTGTGTTGGCTGCCTATCTTCAATGGTTTTCTAGAAAATACCTATATCTGTCTTACTTTTGCAAGTTACTATCCCACTAACTTGTTTTTAATAGAAAGGTTCAGTGCTCTTATTTGTACTACTGTACCTACTCATGACTTCTAATAGATTTCTATAGTTGTTTCATGTGACATATGGGCAGAAGGTGGTCTAGAAATAGCAACTAGCATTTATTATGGCATACCCACTAGGTGCCAGGCAGGGCTTTACATACATACACACATACATTCACACATATATACATACATGCATACATACATACATACATACATTATCTTATTCGCTCCTGACAATAACCCTCTATCTAATTTCTGATTCTTACCAGCTGCATAAGCTCAGAAAAGGTTCTTACTGTTTCTTCAATTTTTTCATCTTAAAACACAATAATAATAACAGAGTCTATATCACAGAGTTGTAAAGATTAAATGAGTTTAACATATTTAATGTGCTTAAAATAGTGTTCTGTATGCAGTAAGCTCTCAATGTTTTTATTATTATTGTTACTGTTTTTGTTATTATTATTAAGGAGGGGCTATTTATCATCTTTATTTAACATATGAGTAAATTGAGGCACAGCTTGTTTAAGTTACTTCCCCAATGTCAACAGAGCCAGCTGGTAAGTGGTGAAGGTGGGTGATGCCAGAGTCCTTTACATGCAGAAAAACAGAACACTGAGCTAACAGAGCTCCATGTTTGAAGAAGAAAGATAAGGTACTATGGTTGTGTGGATTTCTATCTCATTTCCCCTTCTTTTCAACTAGAAGCAGTACCATGTCTTGTCCCATTTGCTTATATGACCAGCTGGCTGGGTATAGTTTTGCCTGGGAATTAGCTCCCTTATGAAATTCTGTGAGCTCCTCTGTCTTGCAACCAGATAGAACATAAGTCATTTATGGGTAAAAATCTCCTCTGAATCTTGACCACAACTATCTGCCAAACACAGAGTTCTTATGGAGAACCCTGGTCATTTGACATATTTAAAAAATGGGTCATGGATTCACCTGAAAAGTGAATCACAGAAAAAAAAAAGTCCTTCATAAGAAATACTGTCACAGGCTTCTGTTGGAGAAACACTGAGTGTGCTTAATTTACTTTTCCTGGCCCTTTAGCAGTTGACTGCTCACTGTATATGACTCTAAAATATTTTAAGACTATTTATATTCATGCTAAATTAATATTTAATAAATGCTTATTATGCTACATGGAGAATCATAGCCTAGATCTAACCCTTCTAAAGTATAAGATTTCCTATATTGGCATAATGTCTTCTTTCCATAAGAAGTATCCCAAAAGGGATTCTGAAACTTATCTGTTCTCTCTCTCAGCACCATCTTCACCAGATAACTACTGTTGTTGTTGTTAATCCATTAATGCAAAACTCAGGTTCACTGGTGCTAAGGAATGGTTTTAAGATTTTATAGCCAGTTAAAGGAAGAGCTGAGTTGATACCTCCCTTTTTGCCTTAGTTCCTTCCTTAGTTATATGGTATATAAATGTGTCCTACTCTTCTTCTGTTAAGATTATATTTGGTTGCAAGTAAATAAAAATTCAACTTCAAGTATTTAAATATATAAGGATTTTTTTCACATAACAAAAAATCAAGAAAAAGATTATTATTGCCATTATTGATTCAACAGTTCAGTGATGTTACAACTACTGTACCTGCAAATTTTCTCATTTGCAAGATGGCTACTGAACATTTGTCCCCTTTTATTAAGGCATTTACCCCACACTTATGTATATCTACTTATAACTCATTTTCCAGAATAGTGGCATATGGCCATCCTTACTCAGCTGCAAGGAGAAGAGATTTGGGAATGGATGCTGGTGTTGGGTAAGTCAACCCACAGTGACTTCACATGTGAATCTTGAAGAATATGTTTATAAAACTCCTAAACAACTGACTCAACTTGTTCAGTAAAATCAATAAAAAAAAATATTTGGAGATTTGTTTGGTGATATATCCATCACTGAAATCATGTATTTTATTGTTCAACAGGTTGGTTGTTTGGCTTAATTTAGATAGTCTAATTTTGCTCAAATCTCTAATCTTGATCCATCGATATATTTAGTTAAAATCTGATCCAAATTAATGGTTTTCAATAGTGTTCAGTGGATCACTGCTAGCTTGGCTGTATAAGAATCACCTATTTATTCTTGAGTCAGTTTTGGTAATTTCAGTCAAAATATTTGTCAATTTCATCTAAATTTTTTAATTTGTTGGTATAAAGTTGTCTATCATATTACCTTATTATTATTTTAATGTCTGTAAGCCTTACGGTTATGCTCCTTTTTTCATTTCTGATATTAGTAATTTGCATCTATTTTTTTAATCATTCTAGTTAAAGGTTCATCAATTTCATTGATGTTTTCAAAGAATCAGCTTTTACATAGTTGATTTTTGCTATTTTTTAAATTTTATAATTCATTGTTTTCTGTTCTTTATTATTTTCTTCCTTCCACTTACTTTAGGTTTAATTTACTCTTCTTTTTCTTGTTTTTTTTTTTAGATGAAAATGTAGATCATTGATTTTGAGCCCTCCTTTTTTCTAACATAAGCATGTAGAGTTATAAATTTTTTCTAAGAACTGCTTTAGCTGCATGCCACACATTTTGATATTTTCATTTTCACTTAATTTTTTAATTTTATAGTGGTGTCTCATTGTTATAATTTTCAATTCCCTAATGACATAAGATTTTGAGCATTTTTCATATGTTTATTTATTTTTTGTATATTTTCTTTGTTAGGTGTCTGTTCTATCTTTTGCCCATTTTATCATCAGGTTTTTTTTTTTTTTTATTTGAGTTTTAAGAGTTCATTGCGTATTTTGGATAACAATCCCTTATCAGAATGTCTTTTGCAAATATTTTCTCAATCTGTAACTTGTCTTTTCAGTCTCTTGAACTGCTCATTTACCCTGTGCTTCAGTTTGTGTAGATTCAACTATTATGTCTTCAAGTTCACTAATCTTTTCTTCTATAGTGGCTAATTGGCTATTAATACCATGCATTGAACTTTTCAAGATTTCAGATATGGTGTTTTTCATCTCTAAAATTTCTATTTGAATTTCTATTTGAATTCTTTATCAATGTCATTTCCAGATCTGTTCTATTGACTCCTACTTATGCATCATATTTTTCTCCTTAACGTACCTAGCAATTTTTCATTAGGTGTTAGACATTATGAATGTTATTTTGTTGAGTATCTGGATTTTATTGTATTTCTTTAAAGAGTATTGAGCTCTATGTTGCAACCAATTAATTTATTTGCTAATCCTTTTAATGCCTTTGAAGGTATTTTTAAGTTTTGCTAGGGTGGGTCTAGATATTCTTCACACCAAAACTGGTAAAGCCCCATTTCTATGTTGTGACCCTTTTGTGTTCTCCATTGAATATTGTGGGTGATCAAAAAGGATTCATCTGTCTGATTAGTTAGAGATTAAACCTCTCCCCTTCCTGTGTGAGCTTTTAGAATTATTTAGCTTATAATTCCTTGGTTACTCTGTGCCCAGCTTGTGAAACTTCACACTTTGTGTACACACAGCATAGTACTCAGCAAAGACTCAAGACAAGCCCTCCATAAATTTTTGTAGTTATTTTCATATATTATTCTCTCTTTTCTAGAAGTCTGTCCAGCAAGTGCAGTCATCTCAGCTTCCCCAAACTCTTTTCTCCATTTTTTCCGCTCAACAAGTCTGACACACTCTTTTTGGATTTCCTCTTGTTGTCTCAGTGGTCCATAAATTGCTTTTGGGCAGAAGACGAGAGCATTTACAGGATTCTCAAGGCTCATTTTGTCACTTTCCCTTCTCTCAAGAATCACAGTCATGTACTATCTGTTTTTCAATGAATGAAAACAATTGTTTCATTTATTTTATCCAATTTTCTAATTGTTTATAGTCTAAAGTTAAGTCCAGACCTCCTTACTCCATCTTCACAGGAAAGTGAAGTTTCTCCAGATGATTTCTGATATGCAGCCATGTTTGGGAACCACTGATATTAACAACTTTGGCATAATTCTTATCTATATTTTGTCAACATTATGATGTTATTAATGGGATCACCTTCTCAGATCCAATTTAGATATCCACTTTTGATAACGGTACTAACAGTATATAAGATATTGTACCAGGCAGTCTGTTAAGGGTTTCATTTATGTCATTTCATTTAATTTATACAAACACTATTATTAAACCTGATAACATTCTCCAAAGGAAAAACCTAAGATTCAAGATATTAGCTTTTTCTTCCTGTGTCATACTGCTAGTAGATGGTATTTTAACAGCAGATCCTGTACTCTTAACCACTATATTATAACACATTCCAGGGAGCCCATTGGATGTTACATAGATTAAATGACTGCTGTTCATCTGCATTTAAACTGAAAAACCACATTTTCATGGAGTTATGTTAGTGGAGACTGCTCATTTGGAGTAAAGGCCACAAAAACAAAGAGATATTAAGAAAAATGGTATGCCTCTAAGTACTTGACATTGTGAAATCACCATATTGATAATTAGATTATTTTAATGTCTTCCCAAAGTTATTTCACTAAAATTTTACATTTTGAAAATTACTCCACAATACTGTAAAATTTTCATATTTACCTCATCCTGAAATTTCATCTCATCTTCCACTCCTACTTGGAAATTAGAATCAAAGTGGTCTGGGATAGAGGAGAATTGGGATAGATAAATCCTCTAATCTGTTGGGTATATCATTTGGAAATTTAAGAAAAAGAAACAGTAATTCTTTGTTTTGATAAAGCTTCAGAATATTGGAGCAAAACTGTCACATCATAATATTTCTTAATTCAAAATAATTATATCCAAATGGTTGTGTTAGTAAATCCTGTTAAAATGTTTTTCTTCAGGTATTTTTCTTAAAAAAGAAAGTGACTTTAAAACAAATTCAATTCTAAAAGACCAAAATTTCTGGAATATTTTGTTGGCTCTCCATCATCTATTTTGTCTCTTTAGTCAAATTGGGTTTGAAATTTTCTAAACAGACCTTGAAGCAATAGGCAACGCCATGAATTAAGACTAAAGAATAAATTGAATGTGAGAAAACATCTATCTTCTCAGTTCAGTCATTTAGGAAGGATGTCTTTTGTGTACATCCCTAAGTGCATAGGGCTACCACTCTTTGTTGCTAGGTAAGAGAATGGCTACCATGTGTTCTTCAGCAACAACATAGCAGTACTTCTTGCAATAAGTGAAAGATATCCATGTCTATTAATACATATTCCTAACATAGTAAATGATTGCAAGAATGTACTTGAATACACATGGCTGCTGGCAGGCCTCAGGTACACACTGGCTATTGGCCAGAAATATTAGGATTTATTTTGTCATATGACTCTCTCCATAGGGCAGCTCACAGTGTGGCAGCTGGCTTCCTTCAAAACAAAATGCAAATGAGAACTTGAAAATGAGAGGGCAGTCCACGAGAGAAGCCACAGTCCTTTTGTTATCTAATATCAGAAGTGACATTTACCACTTCACCCAGATTCTATTCACTAGGGTTGTGTCACTAAATCCAGCCCACACTTATAGTAGGGGATTACACAAGGGCATGAATGCCAGAAATCAGGGGTAACTTTAAAGGCTGCCTATTAAATTAGTCTTATATGCAAATTTCAACTATTTGCATCCAGATTACCACTTTGCTGTTAAATCCACTTGATAGTTTTTTCTATTTATGAGGCATCTTACTACATTTGACCTTGTCAACCACTCACTCCTTTTTATAATTTTCTTCTCCAATTTTTGTCAACGCTTTGGTCTGCAAGTTTTTGTCTTACATTTTTTTGTTACTATTTTTATTCTCTTTCATAAGGCCATCTTATTCTGCCAAACTTTAAGAGTTTTCACCTTACAGTAGACCTCCTTATTCATGGACGATTTGTTCCAAGATCCCCCCTTTCCTGAAACCATGGATAGTACCAACCCCTATTTATACCACTTTTTTCCTATACATATATACCTAGATAAAGTTTAATTTATAAATTAGGCATGGTAAGAGGTTAACAATACTAAGTAAAAATATAACAATTATAACAATGTACTGTAATAAAAGTCACATGAAACTGCTCCCTCTCTCCCCCACTCCACCCTCTCTCTCTCTCCCTCCCTCCCTCTTTGTCTCCCTCTCTGTCTCTGCCTGCCCCTCTCTCTCCTTCTTCCCCCACCCCATCTCTCTCTTTAACTGATCTGATAACCCATGTGGTTAGTAAGTGACTAACAGGCAGATAGCATATACAGCATGGATACATTAGACAGAGAGATGGATGATTCAGGTCCCAAGCAGGGTGGAGTGGGACAGATAGCATGAGATTTCATCATGCTATTCAGAATGATGTGTGATTTAAATTTTTGAACTTTTTATTTCTAGAATTTTCTATTTAATATTTTCAAATCACAGTTGAGTATAGGTAACTGATACTATGGACAGAAAACCCTAGAATAAGGCGGGGGGCACTGTATTCTCTTCATCAGGTGTCATTTATCCACATATTTATAGCATCTGCCATGTATTAGGTGCCCTGACATTAACCACTCTAATTAGCAGAACCATTTAAAGATTAAACTCCTTTAAACCAATGGTCCAAGGTTTCTATATTCACATTATTGGCTTTTAGGGCAGACCTACTGGAGATTTCTTTTGACTCTACTTTCCTAGTATTGATCTGAATCACCGGCATAAGCAGGTGGGGTAAGAACAGACCATTATATTTTGTTGTTTTCCATTTTGCTTTCAGAACATATGATGCAGCTTGAAAAGACGGTAATGTCTGTCCTAAATTTGCTCATCTGAAAGTAATTTCAGTTGAGTAATTTAATGATTGGAACATTTCAGAGCTTTTTCCAGGGCACCAAAACTCTTAATATGGTTTATGAATTCTACATTACTCTCTGGCTTACTGTTCCCAGCTGTTGGGAAGCCTTTACCAAGTCTCTCTGTAGCTCCACAGATCTGGCCTCACAAAGGGTTATCATACCTTTCATTTCCTTAAAATATTTTCCAGTTGATCCTGGGATCAAGCTCTGATTAGAGGGAAATACCAGAGATAGTAATGATCCAAGGTGGGTAATATTACTATAAACATTCACTTAATAATAATTTGGTGGAAGAGTTATTGAATCTGGAGTATAGGAGCATTCAAAATTCCTCCTCAAGACCTGACAGGGTTCTGATGAGTGAGAAGATTATGAATAGAAAACTTCATGAACAAAGGCTGTGGTGATTACCACTACTTCCTGCTGCTTATTAGGGATTAAAAATAATAATTAATAGTAATTTGTAGATTAAGTGCATAATGCATGAATCCAAAAAAGTTGATCCTTAACTAAGTTCAGAGTGTCCTAATTCAGGGAGAAAATATACTGTTGATCATGGAGATGACACTATGGCTAAGGCTTCATTGGCAGAGAAGGCTTCACCATGCACTATCAGTGAAAGCTCACTCATCCTCCACAAATGTTTTCTTCCTTACTTTTCTCTCCTTTTTGTCACTCTGAGAATTGTAAGCCATATTAAAGAGTTGGACATACCATCAAGAAGAAAACTATTCGGGGCAGAATTCCAGAAAACACATACCCAAATGACTTCATTCCTAGCTCTATCACATGTTGTTATCCTTGGCCAATATGTGGCAATTAATATCCCCTTAAAATTCTGAAGTAGCTAGAAATTTCTTAAAGGGTTGAGATCTGTAATGAAGAGTATTGTAGATTTTTTTAAATTGTTGTTTCATTATAGCAAAAAAGTTATTTTTTAGTTCACTCTTCTGTAGTCTTGTTCAATCATGTCCAATGATGGGTAAGGAGAGGCTTCCCAAATTAAGTCACAGATCAGTTAAGGCTAAAATGAAATTTCTGCTCTTTCATAGTCTTTGACAAGGAAGACACTGATTTTGGTTTATATGGTTAACAGGTAATATCCTTGGGCTCAATTGGATCAAGACAACTTGCTTTGCTAAAAAGAGCAAAGAGCTGAACTTCTAGAAGGTCTTGGAACTCTTCAATTTAATTCAACATTTACCAAGAAATTGTTTTATTGAAGATTCTTTGCTGCAGTAGAGTTACAATGATAATAAGACTTGGTCTCAAACCCTCAAAAAGCTCAGAGTGTGTATTTGATGAAGGTAGAATGGGAGAAAGTGAACAAATAATAATGATATTCTATAAAGACAAGTATGATAAATGTCCTCCTAGACAAATAAGATAAATAAATGCCTATCGAATAACAGGCAGAACCTGTTTATACCATGTATAAAATAGTAACAAATCTTGACCTTCAAAATATATGGTATGGAAGTCCATGAAATTCAAAGTTGTGCAAGTACATAATTCAGTGAGTAAATCAAATGATGTTCTCTGTTATATTTCTGGAGAAAGGAAAACAGGAAGAGCTGAGAGAAGATACTGCAATTGGTAAGGTCTATCTCTATTTTTGAAATCCTTTAAGAGATTCTAAAATATGGCCATCCGATGTGCTTTCTGAACATTGGGAGTTGCTTTGTCTATGATGCACAGTAAAATTGAGGTTAATATTTATAATGATTTTTCCAAAATATCCTCATACCTAGACTGAAGAGCCATGTGAGAGTTCAGTCTCAATATTGTGTTTGGTTCCCCAAGGGAGCCCACCAAAGTACTCTAGGGAGAGAAGCCTGGACAACTGGCATCATGGCCTTAGCCCACATTCCAATAAGTAGAAAGAGAACCCAGGAAGTAAAGAAAACCTCCCACAGACTGGATTTTCTTCCCCACTCATTTTTCCTCTTTGACAATCTCTATGTCTCTGAATTCTGCCCATTTTGTTTAAGGTTTATGTCTCTTTGACAGTTTCCACACACATCAATCTCTTCATTCTTTGAGCAGTTCAGCAGCTACCTATTTTCTGTGTCATAGATGTACATCTTGGCTCCATAATTAAGTTCAAAGCTAAACCATTCATCCATTTGAATATGGAATGTCTACTATATTCTGGGCATCACATACAGTGCTGGAGCACAATAGTGAACAAGAGCTGTGCCCCTAGTGATTCAAACTAATAAAGGACATAATTACACACTATGAAAAGTACTAGGAAGAAAATTAACAGATTCTATTATGGAGAGTATCAGGCAGGACATCTTGGAGGAGGCAGACTTTACCCTGAAATGTAGAGCAAGAGAAAAGATCAGTCACATGAAAGGGGCTGGGGGTGAGAGGATGCTCCAGGCAGGTGCATATAGAGAAACAGAAGTGGAAGGAATTCAGCCTTCTTAAGGAAGGGGCAGATAGTCAGTGTGACTAAAGTATGGTGAGCAAAAAGGAGGAGGCAGAAGATGAGATCAGAGAAAACAGGGACTAGACCAGGTAGACCTGTGAAGGGACCTAACATTGCACATCATTCAGTCAACATTTGTTACTCAGCCTAGGAATTCCTTGAGTAGTCCCCTTGATGCCCAGCACAGACCTAAACTCACCAAATACTCAACAATTGAAATGGCTGAGAAGTCTTAGTCTTGCATCAACACTTCCAGAAACTTCCAGCCAGGTAAATCAGTCCTTCTCCTGAGACTTGGGGTTTTTTCCCTGTAAAATGGGCCTAAAAAGAGAGTTTTCTCATAGGGTTTCTATGAGTATTCAATGAGATTATTCATGAAAATCCCATAATACAGTGCATGGCACATAGTGAGCACTTAATACACGATCAGCTATTGTCATATTATTATTAGTATTACCAACCATGACCCTTAAAATACTCAAAATTTTCCAATTCTACCCTTCTATTCTCTACATGGAGAAAGCCTAAGGTGCAGCTGGGTGCCACTCCCTCTGTGAGGGCTTCTCGGACACTTTGGGCAGGAGTGTTAATTCATGCTTCTCTCTTTCACTGCAGCGATGCATGTGCTCCACTTCAGTGATTCTTGATACTGCATTACATGACAATTGTTCAAGTCTGTCTCTCCTACAAGACTGTAAAGTCTGTGAGAACATTTTCACATCTCTGAAATTAAGGATGCATCTAACTAATAATGGTATGATAAAGTTAATTGACCTAATTTACAGTGCTTTTTTTCTTTAGTGTCACATAAAATAATGATATGTCTTATAACAGATGACACCTGAGGTTAGGTGAAATATGGTTGCTTTGGGCACAGGCTTTAGAGTAACACTACTGGGGTCACTTATGGTATGTGACCTTGAGCAAGTCACACACTTAACCTTTATTGTATTTTCTGAGCTGTACAATAGGCATAATGATAACTGTATCTCTCATACAGTTGTTGCAAGGATTCAATGACAATATATCATTCAGAATAGTGCCTGACACATTGTAAACCTTGTAGAATTGTTAGCTACTGCATTCCCAGTGACCAACTCAATATCTGGCCAGAGTGAGGCTTAATAAATATACATCTGACAAGTACATCAAAGAACAAAAGAGCAAACCCTGACGGCCATTGGAAGGCAAGCTCAGATCAAGTTTTACAAGGCCCCTGTCAAGGAAGTTAGTTGATTGCCCTCTACCTTCTGGATCACACCCCAGCCAGCTACCAAGTATAACTGAGGTTCTAAAGTTGGGTAGTTTCTGTCCAACATTGGTTCTTCCAACAGCCAGTCTTTGCTTTGGGGCCCAGCAGCTGCCCAGCTGAGACTTTCTCAGAGGTGTGCAATGGCCCGAGACTTCTTATCAATCCTTCTTCTTTCCTTCTTTTCTTTACCAACTATTAAACTCCACATCCCCATGGAAGCCTTATCCCAGTGCCCACAGTTGGTACAAACTGTACCAGGATTTCAGGGAGCATGAAGCAAGCAACACTTGCTTAGTCAGGAAATTCTTTCCTTTTTGCAGATCTCAGGAAGGCTGTTTGAGAGCTCACTGCAAAAAGCAAAACTCAGTGGGAAACCTGAGGTAGGGCTTTTCCCCTCCTGCCCCACAGTGGACCTGGCTCCTTTGAGAACCTTTGCCTGGTTCTTTGTGTCCAATCACTAAACAAATCCATGCCTGACTTTGGTTATATTTGAGCACAGCCACAGCCCTTGGGATCTTTTCTTGGCCATAAGCCAAAGGGACCTAATTTTGTCTTCTGTTACCAAAAATACATTCTGTTTCCTCCCAGTCCTGTGCTTAATTCAAGAGAGTAACTAAAAATGCTGGGTAAACACACATGCTATTTTTATTCCCACCTCCCATGTGCACTCCCTCTTTTTCTTCCAAATGTGGCTTTTCAAAGTCTGTACTTACACATCAGCCCAATTGTTGCAATGGAAAAAATGAAAATGGTCTCTTTCAATAAGGTGAACACTTGTTTCTATAGCGTGCCCCTTCTTTACTTGCCCTTCCTGTCTCAAATGCCCACCCAGCTTATACTCCTAAGATGAGGATCATGTGAAAAAGGTGTCTGGCTTCTGTCCAAAGAAATCAATGACTGTTGGAGACAAATAACAACAAGTATGACTTGTGCTTGAGCCATCAATATGGACTCCGGGGGAGCTCCTTAGACTTTAAAATTATTTACCATCTCAGGAGGCCATCCTTCTTGTCTTAAGAGCTCAGATGGCTTACAAGTGACTAACACATAGCACATACTGAGGAAATCATTTTGAAATGTCAGATGGAGCCTGTATCATGCTGGTAGTTAAGAATGGAAAACCAATAAAGTGGAAAGTAATGGTTTGTAGTATAAACTCTTCTTTGTTTTTTTACACTGTCAATATTCCTTTAAATAGCCAACTCTCCAAGCACAAGCACAAGTCAAGTATTGTGCTTTACACAAACATGTATTTTACATGTATTTTTAAAGAGTCACTTTACACAAACATGTATTTTTAGAATAATTTTGAGAGCTGCATCTTTGGTGAACAGTGAAGTGTCACTGCTCGTTGCTCAGCTCTGGCATACAAAAGGGGCTGCTCTTCTGCACTTCCTTCTTCTCAGCTTCATGGTTGGAGTTCACAGGTTCCAACATGGTGGTAGAGTGAACTGAGTCTGGACCCACCAGGCTGCTCTGAGTTGAAGGGTCTCTGTAGGCAGAGGAATGGCTCTTGACAGTAGCGCCTTGTACCTTCCCTGAATTCTGGGCTATGGTCCATATTTGTGTCTGGCCAAGGGTCTGGGGAGGACTGGTTAAGGTGAAAAGTACCTAAAAAGTAGATAGGACTGGGAAGGTGGTGTTCTGAAGAAGGATGCTGATTCAGACCCTGAAAAGGATCATTTTCCATAGCAGCCTGGTACTAACTTGGCCCTCAGGGATTGTCTTGAATAAGAGTTCTCAACTGTGGTTACACAATAGACTCACTTGGGGAGATTTGTTTAAATACTAAAGCTAGATTCCCCTCTATCTAGAGATGCTAATTCAAGTGTAGGTGGGGTCCTGAGATGAGTATCTTTTAAACACTTTCTCAGGTGATTCTAACATGCATCCACTAAGGACGACTGGTCTTCAACACCTGACTGCACTTCCTGGGACTCAGTCAGAATGAGACAGGCTTTTGTGTGGAGAAACATGGGAACAATACCAATGTGTGTGGTGTTTGGGGAACACATGTGCATTGTGTATATATTGTGTAGATATCTTCATGTGTGTAAAATGTATATTTAAGTGTATTTATTTCAGTTAATATTGTAAATCCTGTTTTAAAACATTGATATTATGAACAAATATTGTATGATTTCATTTATGTGAGATGCTTAGAATAGTTAAATTCATAAAGACAGTAAGTTAGAATAGTGGTTACCAGGGACTGGAGGGAGGAAGGAAATGGTTTTTGGTGGGTAACTTTTAAGTTTCTGGTTTAACAAGCTTCCATAATGCATATAGCATTTTACAATATACTGGAAACAAATTATTTGTTTCTTGCATTGGATACCTGAGCAGTAATCTCAGCTTTCTGCCTATGGATTATCCATACCATATCAGGACCAACACCCTGAAATATCCACTCTGAATTTACTGATCCACAGAACCACCTGAAATATTATACATAGCTTCTCACAAGAGTTCCCATTTATACCTACCATTCCCATTGCTGAGACTCTCTTAGTCTCACAGCTATTTCTTAACCATCCAGAAATTCTTGGAGGCTTTGTCATTCATAGGCCTTATTTGCCACTACAGACAACACTGAGTATGTTGGAATGGCATATCAAGGTTTGCTTGTAGGGAAAGGAAGTCAGTGAAGTTGGAGTTTAAGGAGTCTTTGAGTAGTACCAGTTTTGTCAAATGAGTGGTACTTAAATGACAACAGCATAAGCAGATAAAATAAATCAGCTATTTCTTTTATTCATTCTTTAAAAAATTATGAGGAAGCCATTATGAGCCAAGACTTGTCATAGTGACAATGAGAAGATTCTGAGAAGTCCCAGACCAGTTTGGGAGATCAAATGGGCATTAATCATAGAACATAAGAAAAGCCATAAACAAGGGAAAAGTATCTATTCTTTTGGTTGCAAGGAACAGAAATTCATTAAGCTTTAGGTAAAAAAAAAATAATAATAATGTAATGGCTCATGGGATAGAAAAGTCCAGGGTAAGTTTGCCTTCAGACACAGCTGAATTCAGGTACACTTCTTAAAAAGTTTCTCCTCTCATTATTTGACTATCTGTGGTCCTCATTCTGAGGCAGACCCACCTCTTGTGGTGACTAGATTGCTCTAAGCATAATAAGTTCCTAACAGTTTGAAAATTCCATATAAAGAGAACTCTTTTCCTAAAGTTTTGACTAACATTCTAGGAATGAGTCTCCCTGAGATGAAGTACCCATCTCTAGAGCTGGGGGGATGGAGAAAAACAGGGAATTGGCTTTACTCAAACTATATAGACTGATCAGGTGGTGAGGGAGATATTTTCCAGTGAGAAATAAAATTGCTCTTATCAGAGGTGGAAATGGATCCTGGCCTGACAAGTAATTTTCCTCACCACAGTGTGGACGTTTAGATGAGGAAGGGGGCTGGTCTCCTGTAGGAAATCAGAGAAGGATTCTCAGAAGGACCAGTATTGAAACTGGTCTTTATGAACTTAAGAATTTATAAGATCTGGTTGTGGAAGGAAGGGAAGAGTGAGAGGGAGGGTACACTTAGGGAAGAAACAGCATAAGAAGTATGAATATCAATCAATGATCTTAGAAAAGAAGGTTCTATGTGATCTGCCTATTATTGGGTGATACAGATTGATCCAGAGAGGACATTAAATTGAGGCAGGAGAGACCTCTTGAATTTCTGTTCCTTGCAACCAAAAGAGACCTCTTGAGCCCACCTTAGCAGACCTGCCTTGAGACAGCCTCCATCTTTTAGTAATGATAATACAATTTCTTGAAAATAAGCAGAGCAAGCAATAATGCAATTTTAAGTGAACTAAATATCAGGTCACAGTCACTCTTGGTCAATGACACAAGTAAAAAACCTATAAAAGGTATTGCTCAGGTTGGGGTATAATTTGTGAAGTAAATTTGTTTTTGGTGCTCTTGTACTTTGTTTTGTTTTATTTTGTCTTTTAGTGTATGGTTATATTGGAGAGAACCTCACCCATTATGGGACTTCCAATGGCCTTGTGTGAAAAACATAGGTAAAAGATTTCAAAGCACAGGATAATATAAAACAATACTGAAGTCTTAGAAACAGAGCTTAAATATTTTCATTTGTTTCATTTTTTGACTTTAAAAATATAATAGAAGCCCACAGAGAGGATTCTTTATGAAAATACAACTCTGTGGTCTGCTTCAGCCATCATTGTCAGATCACCTTTTCAGATACAAGTTATTTTCCAGAAAATTCTTTAAAATTCTGAAAGGTTGTGTAATGTTGAATTCTTTCATGGCTCAAATCAGGAATCAAACAATAGCTCTGGGTCTAAAAATGTTTCCAAATCTCTAAGATTCTCCTTACTCAAATATTAAAAATTCCTAGCATGTCTGCCTTAAACTCCTCAAACTATGGTCATGAGAGAGTAAATTTCCATTTTGTTGTAGACCCCTCCTCTTGGGCTAATTCTGCATTGAAGGCAATATTGATAGACAACCACTGTTATCTAGCCCTTTTCTCAAAAAATGCAAAGAACCAGGAAGCAGAGCCAAAGAAATTTGGAAAACAAAAATAACAGCTAACATATTCTCGAGTTTTGTCACTACTTCTTTCATGCTTCCTTATTTTTCTTCATATATTAAATATATAATAACCAAATTTTATTAATATACACACAAAGAAAACATGTGTAGCATGTAAGCATGGTAGGTAGTGGGTAAACTAAGTCAGCAGTTGGTTTCTGCGATAGCATTCTATATGGCCCATGGCAGGCTTGTGCCATTCCCAAAAAGAAAAATCTCAAATGAAGGGTGACATAAGCCACACTGTGCTAAATAAAAAAGCTAATAACATTGAAGAATTACTGTTCAAACTAAAGGGCAAGGCTCCTTTTTAAATTTTTAATGAAACTTCACTTTGTTCTTTTTTCCAACAAATATTTTTAAATTCATGAAATACCAAAGAAAACATGAGGAAAGGGACACAGGATGGAAACATAAAAAACATAAATGAAATCCAACTAGTTCTGTGGTAGACAACTAATAAATTTTCTTGACAAAGAAAAAATGAATAAACTATTTTATCATCTCATATTTCTCTAAAAGGGAAAAACACATAAGTTTTGGGTTAAGTAGCTAAGGCTTTTGTAGAGGAGGGAAGTGTTATGGGGAAATGAAAGTATCTCTAATGTCCATAGTACATAAAATGTGTAAAAGTTACAAAATATTAAAGGACAAGAAGGTATATCTGTAAAAATTTTAGTGCACATTTTGGTGGAAAGCAGAATTGTGGGATAAATGGTTGTATTACTAAAATAGAACTTAGTATATAAACTCAAACATTCCTTTCAATTTCCATTTCTCAGGGGTTTGACTTCAGAGGCCTGAGCACTTTTGACATTATCTTTGTCTTTATTCTTCATTTGGATGAACACAGCTGCTAAAATTATACCTGAAAGAGAAAATGCAGGGTCAAACAGATGGGATCTTAAAATATACTGTCACATTCATTTATAAAGTAGTGTCTTGGTAGGAAAAAATGACTCATACAATTCATTTCAGTTTATGGTACAATAAAGTTTCATTGTCCTGGTGAATAGGCTTTGGCTTTCTTAGATAAGTAAGTTTATCACTTATCTTATTGTCAGTAAGTATGTACCAAGTCCTAAGTCATATCTAAGCTAGTGGCTATAGCTGGGTCTCTATCAAGGAATATAGAACCTAATACCTGCATTACTCTGAAAACTAAATGTGTAAGCATCTGACAATTTCCGAACTTTGTACATGCTCAGTAAATGTTGATTCTAGTCCTTCCCCTTCTCTAGAAAAAAATAGTCCAATCAAACAACCATGAAGCTAGCTATTCAAAGATCTGTTCACCGACCCAAAGCCTACTTTCACTGTCTCCACTCGAAATATCACATGTTGGGGGTGCTTTCCTTATGACTCCAGTTTGAGTAGACTACCTAACCTTTCAGATTTCTCCTATATTTAAACTCCTATAAATTACGTTGTACATTTTAGCACTAAATGTGTGTTAAAAATCAGAGACCAATATGGAAAAGGGAGCTGTTTTAAGGAAATTAACCTGGCAGTAAGTTCACATCACTAATCATCAGAGAAATGAAAATCAAAACCATAATTAGATATCACTTCACACCTATCATATAGGCTATTGTCAAAAAGACAACATATAACATGTGTTGGAAAGGATGTGGTGGAAAGGGAATACTCAAGCACTGTTGGTAGAATTGTAAACTAGTGCAAGCACTGTGGAAAACAGTATGGAGTTTCATAAAAAAAAAAAAACTAAAAATTTCTACTTCTGGGTATCTATCCAAAGAAGACAAAAACATAAATTCAAAAAGTTATATGTACCCCCATATTCATTGAAGCATTCATGACAACTAAGATATGGAAGCAACCAAGGTGTCTATCAGTAAATGAATGGATAGAAAAGATGTAATAGACAGATAGATGAGAGAAAGAAAGACAGACAGACAGAAATATATAGATAGAGCTACTGATATATAGATATATAGGTATACACACAACACACATACACAATGGAATATTACTTAGCCATTAAAAAAAATAATAAAATCTTGCCATTTGTGACAATATGAATGGACCTAGACTGTATTATACTAAGTGAAATAAGTCAGCCATAGAAGTACAAACACGGTATTGATGTCACTTACATGTAGAATCTAAAAAACAAACAAAAAAGTGAACAAACAAGATAGAAACATTCTCACAGATATATAGAACAAACTGATAGTTGCCAGAAGGTAGAGGAATGGGTGGATGAGCAAAAAAGGTGAAAAAGAATAAGAGGTATGAACTTACAACTGTAAAATAAGTCACAGGGATGTAATTTACAGCACCGGGAATATAATAAATAGTATTGTAATAACTTTTCATGGTGCAAATGGTTACTAAATTTATTGCAGTGATCACTTTGTAAGGTACATAAATGTTGAATAACTATATTGTACACATGAAACTCACATAATATTGTATGTGAACCAAACTTTAAAAAAAGATAAATAAAATAAAGGATATTGCATGGTTTTTATTCTATTGTTATTTTTAAAAGAATCTTGCAATAATCCCAACCCTATTTTGCAAAAAGTAAGGATTAAAACTATAAGATCCTATTACTTCTATCTATATCTGCAAACTCATCCCATCTTTAACTTGTAATAAAATTATGGGATTGAATGGGCATACTAGAAAGCTGCTATTTAGTACACAAGCTCAAAAATCCCTTAAGATGAGAAGTCAAATAGAATAAGAAAAGGCATGGAGGTAGAGAAGAGTTTGGTAAGTAATGGAACCTCAAAAAGCCAGCTCAATTAGTATAAAAGGTGTGCACCAGACTCTGGTCATCAGAGGGAAATGATGGTCACCATGCACATATTAGGATGGGTAATAGCCATGTCATGAAGGCCCTTCCATCATAATAATGAGGAGTTTGGATGGAAGGGTATAGGAAATGAGAACTCTGTTAGTGCTGTGAATCAGGGTCCAATGTGACAGATTGGATCATTGCAGAAAAGACCAGATGCTGAGAGAACAATTAAGAATACTTAGAATAATCCCAGCCCTTCTTTTAAAAAAGAAAAGATATGAAACTGTGTAAACCCCTACACTCCGGTACACGTGAATTGATGAAGTATCTATTTCCAATACTTAACTTGTGGTGAGAATAAAGGTTGAATGAGGGTAAGCACTCGTTTGTAGGCACTGAGTTGTTCATAAAAAAGCAGACAGCTAGAATGGGGACTCTGCTGTTTATCCAGGCCAAGAGCTAAGGCAAATGAGGCCTGTAATGCAGTGGAATTATTTTGAAGTAACAAAGATTCATGGTCCACAGTCATGGAAATGTGCAGAGGAACGTTCTGCAATATTTCAGGTATGTCAACATCTCTGGAAGGCTAACTTGTACCTATTCCAAAAATGGTGAACTAGATCATAAGCTCTGTGAGTATAGGTTTTGTTATGTCTTGCCCATCACTATCCCCCATACCAAGCACAGTGCTTGCCTGATAGATAGAAATGTCACAGCTATTGCATTTCTTTCTCTTTTATCATGTATGCTTGGTAAAATACAACCATTTATGCTTTAAAGCTCTGTATATTTCTCAAACTAACCAACAAGGCAATGATGGGTAGAGGGTGGTACTAAAGCAGTATCTCCCAACTAAGTAATCTATATTCTTGGCTATTGCCTCAGTTACTATTTGAACAGCCACTAGACCAGTCCATGAAGCAGAACTTAGGTGAACTTATATTTCTGAAGACTAGCACAGAAATCCTTGAATCTGAGATATGATACTCACCAATAACCAAAAATGTAGCCAGGAGTATGCCAACTGTAATGCCCACAGTGGGCATCCCAGGCTGACGACCTGCTGGCTGGAAGCACCGTTCTTCCACACAAGTGCAGAAAGTAACTGAAAAGCAAAACAGTATTTGGTAAGATAAATTTTTAAGCGAACATTTGTAGAACCCCATATCAAAGACTAGAATTCTTTCAAACTACCCATGGTGATAGACATTATCCCAAGCTGCCTATAGCAAAATACCTACCTGGTAAAAAAACGGTCCCTTCCATGGGTGGCCGACCACCATCATTGATGTGAATTGAGATATTATAAACTCTCTCCTCAAAGCCTGTGTGCTTGGTTGAAAGTCTGGCATGAGTTCCTGTCAGAAAAGGAGTAAAATGAATGACATGGAACACAACTTCCGACCCCTGGATTTGCAGGATTAAAGTTCATCTTTATATCATATACTAAGATTGACTAGGAAATGGCTAGGTATAAGTATGAGTTAAACTACCTAAACTTTCCTAAAATATCACCATGTACCTTCCTTCCATAATGTCAAAAAGGGCTAAAGCATTCTTTAAGTTCTCAATTCCTGATTTCTCTGTAAAAATGAATACTGAATACAGTCAACTATCATTATTCCAAATAGTTATGTCCTATAAAATTGCCATGAACACTGAATTAGAAAGAAAAAATTTAAAGAAATAATTGCTAATTTTTTCCAAAATTTAACAAAAACTAAATCCTCAATACAAGAAGATCAGCAAATCTCAGAGAAAAGGAAAAGGAACAAAATTACAACACAGCACATAATAATCAATTGCTTAAGGCTAGTAATAAAGAGAAAATCTTAAAAGCATCCAGAAGAAAAAAGACACATTATGTTCAAGAGAACAAAAAAGAAGCAATACAATCCAGAATACAGTGGAGAACTATCTTTAGAGTATTGAAAAAAAAGTCTCAATAAATTGAAAAGTATTCCAGTCAAATGTTCTCTGGTCACTATGGAATTAAATTAGAAATCAGTAACCAGAAAGATATAGGAAATACCAAAATATTTGGAAACTAAAAAATACTCTTCTAAATAATCCATAAATCACAGAAGAAACCTAAAGGAAAATTAGAAAGTATTTTGAACTGAGTTAAAATGAAAACACAGTACATCTAACTTTGTGGAATGAAGTTAAAGTGACATTAAGAGATAAATTTACAACATCAAATGCCTATGTTAACAAAGAAAAAAGTTCTTACAGCATAAGAAGAATAAAAGAAATAATAAATATCTGAGCAAAGAAATGCAAAACAAAAACATAATAAAGAAAAAATCAATGAAACCAAAAGCTGGTTCTTTGAGAATATCAACAAAATTAATAACCTCTAGCCAGACTTATCGGGGGGAAAAAAGATACATAATTTTTCAATATCAGAATGAGGTGATATCACGATATATTCTGCAGATATTAAGAGAATAATAATATTATATGTAAGTTGTGCCAATAAATTAGACAAATTAAATGAAATAGAAAAATTATATGAAAGATACAAGCTTATAGCTCAACTGAAAAGGAATCCATAATTTGAATAACCCTGTATCTATTAAAGAAGTCAGTTGTATTTGTAGATAAATTTTCCTACAAAGAAAACCCCAGGTCTAGATGGTTTCACTGGTGAATTCTACAAAACTTCAAGAAAGAAATAAAAAGCAATTTTGCAAAACTCTTCCAGGTAATTGAAGAAGTAGAATACTTCCTAACTCATCCTATTAGGCCAGTATTATTCTGACTTACATCAAAACCAGACAAAGACACTGTAAGAACAGAAAAATGTAGACTTATATGCTTCATGGATATATGTGAAAAAATTATTAATTTTTATCATATTAAATCTAACAATATAAAAATGGTAATATTTCACAACCAAGTAGGCTTTCTCTCAAGAACAGAAGACTAGTTTAAGATCCAGAAGTTAATTGATATAATTTACCAATTAATAGACCAAAAAAACCCAAATCAACCACGTAATCATCTCAATAGATGCAGAAAAAGCTCTTGAAAACTTTAGCACTCATTTCTAACTTTAAAAAAGCAAATAAACCTCTCAGCAAGTTAGGAATAGAAAATAAAGTCCTCAATATGGTAAAGGGTATTTATAGCGAACTGTACACTTAATGATGAAAGATGAATGCTTTCTCCTTGAGATCAAGAATAAGCCAAGTTATTTCTGCTCTCATATCCTTCATTCAACATTGCACTGAAGGTTTTAGCCAGTAATAAAGCAAGATGAAGAAATAAAAGGCATTCAGATTGGAAAGGAAATGAAATTATTATTACTCACAAACATGATTGTCTATGTATGAAATTTACAGAATGTAAAAAGAGAGAGAACTAATAATGAGGTCATCGATGTTATAGGATACAAAATCAATACATAAAAATCAATTATATTCCTATATTACATAAAAACTAAAAAATTTTAAAGACCACTTAAATACTATCAAAAATATAAAATGCTTAGGGAAAATTTTACAAGATCTATACACTTAAAATTAAAACACATTGCTCAGAGAAATTAAGGAAGACCTAAATAAATGGAAACATCATGTTCATGGGTTAGAAGACTCTATTTTGTTAAGATGTCAATTCTCCCCCAAATTCAGCTATAGATTGACACAATCCCAATCACTATCTCCATAGTCTTTTTTTTTGTTACAAATGGATAAACTAAATTTTAAAATGTATGTAGAAATGCAAAAGACCTGCAATAGATAAAATAATCTTGAAATAGAATGAAGTTGGAAAAAATTATACTACTTGATTTCAAGCCCTGTTATAGAGCTACGGTAATCAAAACAGTGTAGTATTGGTATAAAGTTAGGCAAAAAGATCAATAAAAAGTGAAAAAAATCCAGAAATGATCCATATATATGTGGTCAGTTGATTTTTGACAAAGCTGCCAAGACAATTTAATGTGAAAATATATTTTCAATCAGCAGTGTTCGAATAGATAGCCATCTTAAAAATAATAAACCTTGACCTTTACCATGCACCATATAAACAAATTAACTTGAAATATATCATAAAACTAAACGCAAAGCTAAAACTATAAAACCCTTGGGGGGAAAAGTGGAAAATTTTAAGTGACCTTGAGTTTGGCCAAAATTTCTTAAACATCACACACACAAAAAGCCACAAATTATATAAGAAAAAAGTAAGTCAGATATAATGAAAAATTTTTAATTTGCTCTTTAAAAGACTGTTACAAAATGAAAATGCAAGCCACAGACTAGGGAAAATATTTATAAACATGTGTCTGACAGTGAACTTGTATCTAGACTATACAAAGAATACTTATGACTCAACAATACAAGCCAAAGAGGCAATTTTTTTAAATGGCACAATATTTAACTAGACACTTCACCAAAAAAGATATATGAATGGAAAATAAGCACACAAAAAGATGCTCAGCACCATTAGTTATTAGAGAACTATAAATTAAAATCATTATGAAATACTATTACACACCCACAGGAATGGCTAAAATTAAAAACACTGAGCATAGTGAGTATTGGGGAAAATGTTGAGCAACTAGATTTCTCATACACTGGTGGGAATGTAAAATTTTACAAACAATCTGGAAAGTAATTTGACATTTTCTTAAAAATTTAACCATAAACTAACATATGATCTAACCATTCCACTTCTACATATTTAACGAGGAAAATGAAAGCATATGCTCAAAGAAAATATTTGTTCAGCAAATGTTCACAGCAGCTTTACATGTAATAGCAAAACTTGGAAGCAACCTAAATAACAATAAATAAGTGAATGGATAGCAAATTGTGATATAGTCATATAATGGAATGATACTCCACCATAAAAAGGGATGAAGAATTGATACACACAACAACATGGATAAAACCCAAAATAAGTATGCTAAATGAAATTAGCCAGACCAAAAAAAAAAAAAGAGGAATGTATATTCTATTATTTTATTTTGATAAAATTCTTGAAAATGCAAACTAACCTGTAGCACACAGAAAGCAGATCAGTGGTTACCTGGGGATAGGGGAAGGGCAGAGTGAGCTGAAAATAGGAATTGCAACAAAGCATAAAAAATTTTGCTTGTGGTGAAAATATGCTTATATTGATTCTGTTGATGGCTTCAATAGTGTATACACATATAAATTTTCATAAATTTATATGCTTTAAATATGTACTATTTATTGTATGTCAATTATACTTCTATAGAGCTGTTTTTAAAAAGCATTATGAAATTTGCTTCTTGGCTGCCATTGGAAATTTTGTAATTGTTACTCAGATTGTTTCAACTGTGTGTTAACAATGTTTCCTCCTTTCAAAGCGGCGGGGGGGGGGGGAGGGGGGGAAGGGCGGG
>CM053511.1:29580270-29704897 GCA_028627145.1 Eidolon dupreanum | reverse complement strand
CTTTTTGTAAGTTTTCGCTGCTAAGGGAAAATGTAAATTGTAGACCTCGAAATGACTGTTGATCATCATCGGTGGCCTCGAAAGTGACACTTCCCGGTTTTCTCAGGGGATAGCAGAAGAACAAGCCTGTGTACTCCTTAACTAGCCGTGGGGGGTTGTCATTCACATCAGTAAGAGTCAGGTGGAAATTCGCTGTGGAGCTCATGGAGGATCCACCTAAGGAATTAAGTGATTGAAACATGATATCAACTCTCTCATTTCCTCTTAACAAGAAAGGAAATTTTCTTTTTTTAAGAAAAAATTTATAATTTAATCAGCTGAATATACTGAAGTAGTAGGAAGATAACAAGATTTTATAATCAGACCTGGTTTAATTTCCTGGTTAAAAAGTCTTAATGATGATGATGATGATGATGATGATGACGACGACGACGACGATGATAATAATAATAATAACAATAATTAATAATAATAACAACAACAACAACAACTAAGGTTTATGTGCTAATATTTTCTATACATCACTTCAAATAAACTTTGATTTACTTTTACAGATGAGGATGAGAGAAGTGTGACTTACCCAAGGTCACACAACAAGAGAGGTTTCTGATCCAGGAGGTCTGACCTTAGAGCCCACACCCTAAATTGCTCCTCAATACTAACTGAAGCATTTTTGTTAAGTTTTCTAAGCTTCATTTCTTCAGTCATAAAACAATTGGCTTTGTGAGGATCCCACATGTAGTGTTCTTAGAAAATAGCAAAGGGTTACAGAATAGTTCTTTACTCTGGTACAGTGGTGAGCAAGCTTCTTAACTGCTCAGTGCCTTGGTTTTCTCATCCATAAAATAAGGTCAATAACTATACCTACCCCATAGTGTTGTATGAGGAGTAAATTTTTACACTGAGTGCTTAAAATAGGGCTGTCAGTGCAACATGAATGCTGTCTATTCTCTTTCTCTCTGACCTCTATCACAGGTACTGTTTTTGCAATTTGTGCATCCAACCTGCTTCAATTCTAGTAAACCCTGTTTTCTTGCTTTTCTTTTCAACTGTATACTATGTTCCTGACTACACTTAACCAAAGTAGGAAAAGCTACTGTACTCCTGAGGTCATTTTACCTATTTGCATAATTTCAGGGCTGACAACTAGAAATGGAGCAGGGTTCTGAACCCTGGTTTTGGTTCGGAAACAACTAAATGTGAGAGGCCTTTAGGATACATCCAAAGTGAAGTGTTGATCCCCACAGTATATTGCAGTGGAATGCACAGCATAAAGGCCCAGCCAGAACATTCCTCCTGATTAATCGGGAGCTTTTAAATCAATAGTTAAATGTATACAATGTGATAGTGGAATGTGCTTAACTAGAAGCAAGCAAGGGAGAAAGAGTCAGGGCCTGACCTACTTTGGCTAACCTGTCCACTCATATGTTCATTTCAAATTCAACACATATTTCCTCATTTCTACCCTCATTGGTTTCACCTGACTACAGTACTTTTGTTTTTATTAATCTTTTCACAAACAGGGAACATTTTTATGATCCTCAGCTATTGGAATGTTCCCTATTCCAGCTCTCAACTTGGCCTCATTTTAAAAGTTTATTTTTGTTCTAAAACTCTATTTCTTTAGTCATAATTGGTTCAATTCTTGTTTTTTGGTAAACCAGGTAGATATATTTACTATCTAACTAGAGGCTCTAATCAAGATAAGATCAACGGAATTCCTATTCTAAGTTGCAGAATTCTGTTAAAATGCCAAGAACCAACCTTATCACTGGTAAGCACACTATTTCTGTGGGTTTATTTTTATTTTAATTTTTTAAAATTCCTGGAACTCCACATTCAGAACCAGTGAGTAATATAAATCACCACAACTGAATTAAATGAGTTGCAAAGATTACATCAGGACATTTCAAACATCTTTGGCTTATCTAAATAATGTCTTTCCTTTCCAAAGTTCACTTTATTTCATCAAAACAGATATCAAGGGCCACCCAAACCCCTAAATCAGAAACTCCAGGGGTAACTAGAGTCCATACTGAATAAGCTCCCCAGACAATTCTGGCACACATCAAAATTGAGAACATTGCATATAACATTTTGTTTCAAGAAAGACAAAACCTGAGGTGCTACAATTTAAGACTGAAGGAGCAAGTAATGGTCTAGGTGAGCAGGGCAGTAGTTTGACCCTGCTCTCAGGAGAAACCTCCAACCACTTTGGAGAAGGCAGTAATTTGGTGGGCACACAGGAACCTTCCTAGAGCTGTAGACCCCATAGGAAACCACAGAGTGAGCAGTGTCCATGAAGCCAAGCCAGCTTGCAGATGCAACCCTGCCTGCATCTGTTGGGGAACGTGTGGTTCTCATCTTGAGCAAAACAAAGAAGCACTTTCCTCTACTCCTGTGCCCTCTTGTTCTTCCACTATAAGATATTTTGACAATTTGACCCAGTGAAACTTCCCACCCACCTTCCCCTCTCTTCCATTTCTATTGATGTATCCCCTAATAATTTATTTTTTTTTTTTTTTGCTCACCTACTTCAGTTGCCACCACTTGTACCCGATACAGACTTTCAGTTTCCCTGTCCAGCGGAGCCACACTAAAGATCTCTCCAGTGACAGGGTCAATTTTAAGCCAACCTCTCGTGTCACCTCTCAGTGAATAACTTCATAAGGTGAAAAGAACAAAAGAAAGCCCACATTATTCTGCATGAAAACGTGAAGATAGTTTATGCATCACTACATCAGCACTATCCCTTGCATATTATTTACAGCATAAAAGATCATTATTTAGTATTATTAATGTTTTATTTGCATAACATCTGTCTTCAAAAGGAAGACTTACTATCTTTACAGAGTGGTAGTTGTACTTGTTTTATTAGAAAAGGTATAGTTACAGACTCTAGGGGAAAAAGTTAAACTTTTCTGGCAATCAAAGAATTTCAATGAAAACAACCTGGAAATATCTTTTAAAACTTATTAGCAACCCGCCCCTCTAAGAAAACTTGAACAACCAGTGGTGAAAACATTGTGTGAATGAATGGATGTTCTGAGGCTGCTGGTGGCTCAGTGAATTCTCTCATGCAACAAACATCTATTGCATGCTCAATGAATATCAGGCAGTGGACCAAGAGAGGAGATTACAAAAGGGGGCTCTTAGGCCAGTGGAGGAGACTCATACAGAAATGATAATTTCAATAAAATGTGGTAAATACAATGGAAGAGGTCTCATGGAACCCCAGAGAAGTTCACAGGAATCAGAGCAGTCTTCCTGAAAGAGTAAATATTAATTTAACTAAGATCAGAAAAAGGGGGCGGCTTCAAGCAGGAGATGCATAAGCTAAGGCTGAGAGGCTGAGGATGAGCTTACAGGTATAGGGGAGTCGGACTTTCCAGCAGTGTTGGGAATAAATGGGAAGCAGTGAATGGGAACGATGAAGTCCCAGAGACTGGAAAGAGCCAAATCATGGGAAGCAGTTAGCAGCCATGAAATGGTATTAAGCAGGAAGGTGCCCTAGTCATATTTGTGTTTTCAGTGGAACTCATTGGCAGGTGTGTGAAAGATGAATTTGTGAGAGACAGGACTAGAACCACATGAAAAACCAATGGAAAAGGCCTTTGTGAAGCAACACATCATAGCCATAAGGATGTCCATATCTTTAGGCCAAAGAATTTCACCTTTAGAAATTTTTCCCAAACAAAAACAATTTAATAGAACTTATAGAAGAATCACAGGTATACATATAGTCAAAATATTTTATATAATAAATACTGAAAACAACATACATGTGCAGGAAAAAGGTGATGATTAAAAAGTTATGATATTTTAGTTCATCAAATTAATTTTTCTCAATGTTAGTATATTCTATATGCCAAGTGCTATATTAGGCATGTGTACAGGTGATGAACAAGAAATCCTATGTAATCAGAATTTCATCCTGAGTGAGATGGGAACCCTTCAGAGGGTTTTCAGAGGAGTCATATGATCTGATTTGTTTTTTTTTTTTAAAGGACCACTCTGATTGTGGCAAATAGATTTAGAGTGAGGTGGAGGAGTGGCCCAGGGGCAAGGATGAATCCAGAAAAGATCTGTAGCCTGAACCATGGCAGAAGTAGTGATAAGTACTTGTATTCTGGATGTCTTCCAATGAAAAAAATCTCTAATATTTGCTGGTGAAGTAGATTAGGATCCATTGGTTGCTGATGGATTATAAGTTTACAAAGCTGAGAGAAAGAGAGCAATTAACTTACTCAGCCCAAAAACTTTGGAATCATCTCAATTTTTAACTAACTTATTACTAGCATCTTAACTACTAACTATTCCTCATTTTAAAGCACTTTTTTCATTTGGAGTTCTCTTACAGGGCACTTCCCTTTTCAGATTTTTTCCTCATCCTTCCAATCTCAACTTAAGTGTGTGTGTGTGTGTGTGTGTGTGTGTGTGTGTGTGTGTGTGTATCTTTTCTTTGATCTGTCTGAGAAATTCTCTTAAATGCCTTTATTTTCTCCACTCATAACTCAAATTTTTATTCACTTGACTTTGACTAATGACAAGTCAAATGCTATTTTTAATAGCATTCTTGTGAAAGAAGAAGAAACATTTATTAAACATAAATGGTTATAAAATTATGAACATTCGTGCCCCATCATAAATTCATGCCCCCTCTAATGTACAGGGCATATCTACACTAAACCACACAGTAAGCCCCCCATGGTCTTTCCTCTCTTATGTTTGTCTTTATAAAACTAGAGAAGAGGTAAACTAAAAGAGTTAAACAGCAAGTAAGAACTTTACTCTTTGACAATCAGAAAAAGATCTTAGCACTGATTCCAAGAACGTAAATGACAGCTCATTGGAGGCAAGACTCACCTCAAATGTTTAGAGAAACTTAAGGAATTACCATTCTTAACCACATACATTGGTTTAAATCATGCTGAAATATTTACCATGCCTTAGACAGTAGGGCTAATGTTATACAATAGAAGCAAAAGATGTGGGTTCAAGTTCTATCTATGTGCTCATTAACTATGAGATCCTACAGAGGTTAGAAATATTGACAGATATAGATATATACATATATGTACATATATATATTTGGGGCAAATTAATTATCTTTGTACTTTTTAAGAAAAATCTGTGTTGGTCCTATTGTACTGGAAGAAAAATGATTGAGAATTGCTAAAGTGGAAAGATTAATACATTTTGTTTAATCGCCTCAGCCTGAGCATGAGCCTCCCCAGGGGTGGGCCCTGGAATGAGTCTTGTTGCCCCAGACCTACTCTCTGGAATACCAAGGAACCTACCTATATACTCGACATCCAGAAGATTCTCTTATCCCTGCCGAGTCTGCCCAGTTGGGCTTCTGCTTCATTCTCTCTGTTTAGAACTCCAGTCTGCCTTAGGGCTGGGCTGAAACTCTTCCCCAAACCCCAGCCCCTGCCTGGGACTGGTTCAGACACAAGGTTGTCTCTCTAGATCCCATCTCCTGAATTCATCAGCTCTCAGTGGAACCTATAGTGAGTGGGCCGGAATGGAATCTAACATGCTTACAACTTGCCTGAGCCTGAATCTCCCCACCCTCCACCCACACCACTCTTCCACCCCCACTGTCAAGAACCAAGGAACTGTTGCCTGCAGGAATCAATGTCAAGTTCTCCATGTGCACTGGCATTGAGCTTCAGATTACTGGCTGCTCTCTTAGGGGAGAGTCCTGGAGTTAAGCCAGCTCCTCTGTCCTTCCCAGCCCTTCCTCCTCCCCACGGGCCTTGGTCACCACACAGCCAGGCCTGCCCAGCCCTCTCTCTTCTACCTTATATCCAGACCTTCCGGATCTTTGGCGGTCACGTTGCCCAGTTTTGTGCCTACAGCCACACCTTCACTGACTTTTGCTTGGAATACTTGTTGGGAAAATTGGGGTGCTTCATCCACATTTGTTACAAAAAGACTGAATGTGGCAAAAGATCTGGCATCGTACTCTACACCAGGCACCAGAGGCTCAGGATTTTCCGCATGGAACGAAATGTTGTGAATGGATGCTGTTTCAAAATCAAGAGGCTGTGTAGGGCAAAAAAGAGATACAATTAATTTGGGGATGACTAGCTCCCTTAAAAGATTTATTCCCTAGATGCCTTTAAAAAAAACTCTCTTACAAAGCAGCAGTTCTCAATTCAGTGTCAACAAAATCCTACTTCTCAGAATGGTAATAGAACCATGAAAAAGTCTGTGCTGCAGGATTTATCAGAGCTTTTAACATGCTAATACGCATTTTACCCTCCTAGAAGAGGAAATCAGTGCAGTACTCCTGAAATTTATTTAACCCTGGAATAGTTCATTCAGTAGAAATTTATTGATTCTCTCAAAAGATTTCTCAGAAGACAGCATGCAAAATGCTTTTACAGACATTTTTCACATTATATGGAGAATGATCTCCCAGGAATCTTAGGATCCAAACTCCAAAATAAAGTCCTTAAACTCATGGAGAATGGAAGAGGTTAGAAGAGACAATCAAAAGACAGGTAATCTGGTCATTCCAGACAGGGCCAGAAATGAAAAATCAAGAAACAAATTTTGGTTTAGTATGAGGAAGAATTTAACAGTTAGGGCTACTCAAGACAAAAAACAGTTGATTCAAACTCAATAAGTTTCCAAATCTGGAAGCTTTTAAGAAGGGCTTAAATAACCTATGACAGACTAGTATAGAAAGGATTTAAATATCATTTAAACAATTGGTTTTATATATGAGACTTTGAAAGTCTCTCTCAAGTCTTCTTAACATGGATTAAAAAGATTCTGGGGGCTTGTAAACTCCCAGATTTTGAAACCAAAATCAAAATATTACATATATGTACTTATGTGAATTTTTTTCAGAAAGAGGATATGTAGTTTTGTCAGAGTTGCAGTGGTATCTCAAAATAATGAAGAAACCAAAGCAAAGTCCCAAAAGGATATTATGGATTATGGAAACTGCACTATTTTATTCACTCTTCCATGTGTGCAGGGCCCAGGACCTAATGGTGAGCTGTCAGCCCTTTAACTTTGATATATATCTATTTATACCATTGGTTAAACAGAAATAATAATATCCATTGTGAACAGAAAAACTCATGGAGGGTTTGACACATGATTACATCAGCTCAGTCTGCCCTTTCCCAACATCTGAAAAAATTCTCCCCCTCAGTCAGGAGTTGGCTCAATGCTGTCCTCTCCAGATCGGTTTCCCTGACTCCCATCCTCTACACCCAAGTAGACGAGCTCCATAACCTCTACAATCTCATAGTACCTGACCCAGTATATTCTAATTGTTTCAGTACCTATTTTAGATCCTTACTGACCATAAACTATCTCTCTGCAAGGAAGAAATGTGTTATATTCATCTTTGCTTCTCATCTCTTCCTTGACATGCAGTATCCATAGAATATCAGTCAGGAAACATAAAAATGAGAAGGTCTTAGTTCTTCTTGAACCCTGTGGGCTTCAGTGGAAAAGAGTCCAGAGAAGAGTTCAGAACTCTTCTCCTCCATGCACACACAAGCACACATCATAAACCAATTTCTAGTTCAGCTGAAAGTACAAAGACTGCTCACGTGGAAAAGAAAAAATGAATGTGAAGATACGAAGCAGTTTGAGAAAAAAAATAAGAAGCAATTGAAAGGTTATAATATATAGGACATAAAATATTGTGAGCCAGCTGAGATATAAAAAGAGAGGTTGTTCACAGAGATAAGCACACACTGTCTGCAGGGCATGGCCCCATGATGACTGCTTGATCACTACCACATAGTCTGACATGGCTCCTCGCTTGGGGTGGGTGTGCAAGCTGGAGCTTCTAACTCCCAGGGACCTACTCCTCATATCAGGGGATGAAGTCAGAAGCATCAAATTGAGAAATCCTGGTGGAGAGAGCAGAAAAGCACCAGCCCCCAGAACAAGTTTGCAATGAGGACAAAAGACATATTCTCTGTTCTTTGCTGGTCCAGTCACTCCCAGGCTTGGGTAGGCAGCACAGCCATCTGTGTGCTCAGGCAGACAAGGCACATCCCATCCTTGCCACCAAACATGTTCTAAGTCTCCTCCTTGGCTTTTTCATCCCATCACTCTGGCACCCAGAGGTGAGGGGTAAAGAAATGAGATGGTATGTCTGTAAATGAGAAGCAGCTTATGTTACCAGGACAGAACACGTGAGGCTGAGAGTAGAAAGAAGTGGTGGAGAAGATGGTATACGTCAAATTAGAGTTGGGACTTTATCCTTGAGGAGCAGAGAGAGGTGTTAAATACCAGACTGAGAAGGTCAGATTAGCATTTTAAAAAGATAACTCTGGGAGCAGCCATGTGAGGGATGGATTTGAGGTGATCCAGACCCAGGGTGGCCAGTTAGGAAAGATGACAATACTTCTTAAACACCTATTGAATGGAAGAACAAATGAGAAAAGGAGCAGCCTACCATTGATCAGTCTGCCTAACTTTCACAACAGAAAAAACACTGAACCAAATCTTCCAGGAAAAAAATTAGAAATAAACGATACTAAAATAGCAAATAGTAATCAGTAGAGCTTAATCAAGGATAAGTCTTGTTAAACCATGTGTATCATCTTTTATAACACAGGGATGTACCTGAAAGCCAAGTCAAGAAACCCATCAACACCTCTTGGAATGGCCTCAGGTCCCCTTTGGGAGACATAGTAACAAATAAGCTGGAAAAATATGCTCATGCCACAGTTCCTCTTCTGCACACAACTTCTTGAAATGTCAAACCTAGTGAATTAGATTCAACCTGAAGGCAAAGATAAAAGTGCTGAGGGAGAGGAGTTGCAACATGGGCTATTTAACATTTAATCAATGATTAGTGTTGAGAAAAAAGTGTGTCCTTCAGTTTTCCAGATGGCACTTGGGCTGGTTAAAAATAGATCATGTACTGAGAATTCAAAGGACCATCTATAACAAAGACATGACGAAATTTGCATTTTTAAAATTTAAAGCTAAAACGAAACCCTGAATTTTAAGAAAGTATGTCTCAGGAGAGTTATTGATGAGCTGGCAGGCCTCAAAAAAATAGCCTTCCTGCTCTTGAAAAGCACTTGGCCTCAAGAGTGTCACGATCTACCACACAACAGGCCGGAATTTTGGGTGGCGGTCAATATTGGGTAGGACAGCATTTTTAAACTTGTTTAATCCTAAGCATCACTTGTGGCATGTGAAATAATAGAAAATACTATATTGGTTTTGGCCCCCAGTTCCTGGTACAGAGCTCTTAAAACTCTTGTAATGTCCTAAGTGACAAGAGTACAAGGAGCATCTTTTGTTCTGATATTTGGTCTTTAAACCCAGTTCCTGACACTGAACTCATAAATCCTTAAATCCTAATAGGAGTGCCTTTCATTCTAACAAGGCAACACTTAGTGTGCTCCTAGATGACTTCATGTTGGGAACTAGCCACCAGAAAGATTAAGCCATAATTAGAAGCTTGAAACTTTCAGCCCCACCCTACCATCCCCTCCAGGGAAGGGAAGAGAAACTGGAGATTGAGTTAATGATCAGTCTTGTCTACACATGAAGCCTCGGTAAAACTCCCCCAAGTATGGGGTTCAGAGAGCTTCCAGGTTGGTGAACACATCTGTGTGTTGGGGGAGTGATGTATTCTAACTTCATGGAGACAGAAGCTCCTGCACTCAAAACCATTCCAGACCTCACCCTGTGTATATCTCTTATCTGACTATAACATTTATTGTATCCTTTAATGTATAATAAACTAATAAATGTCTGTGTTTCTCTAAGTTCTGTGAGCTGTTCTAGCAAATAATCGAACCTAAGGAGGGAGTCATGAGAATGCCTAGTTTATAGCCAGTCAGTCAGAAGTATAGGTGACAGCCTGAGGTTTGCAACTGGATTCTGAAATAGGGGCAGAGTTGTGGAACTGAACCCCCAACCTGTGGTATCTGTGCTGTCTCCAGGTAAATAGTGTCAGAATTGAATAGCGTTGGAGTATATCAGGCTGGTTTAGGAGAATTGCTTGTTGTGTGGAAAACCTACACATCTGGTGTTAGAAGAAAGGTGTGGAAGCAGTATGAGAATAAAGGAAAAAACAAGGGTTTCTCCCTTTCTCAGAACCATTGTTAAAATTACTGATTTCACAAGAACAAGGCCAAATAAACAACCTAACACTTCATCTCTAAAAAAAAAAAATAGAAAAAGAAGAACAAATGCAGCCTACAGTCAGAAGGAAAGAAATAATCAAAATTAAAGCAGAAATAAATAAAATTGAAAATAAAACAAACAAAAAAATAGAAAAAAATAAATGCAACAAAGAGCTGGTTCTTTGAGAAGTTTAATAAAATTCACAAACCCCTGGCTAGATTCACTAAAGAAAAAAGAAAAAGGACACAAATAAACAAAATCAGGGATGAAAGAGTGAAAATTATAACTGATATCGCAAAAATTACAAAGGATCATACAAGAATAGTATAAAAAAGTATATAACACCAAATTTAATCACCTAGAAGAAAAATACAATCTTCCTAGACTGAATCAAGAAGATCTGGAAAATCTAAATAGACCAATTCGATTTCTAAATAGAAATTGAAACAATCATCAAAAACCTACCAAAAAGTAAAAGTCCAAGACCACATGGCTTCGCCAGTGAATTATACCAAACATTCAAAAAAGATTTAATACCTATTCTCCTCAAACTCTTCCAAAAAAATCAGAGGAGGCAATACTTCTCAACTCATTTTATGAGGCCAATATTACTCTGGTACAAAAACCTGGTAAAGATAACACACAAAAAAGAAAACTACAGACCTATATTTCTCATGAACACAGATGCAAAAATCCTAAATAAGATACTAGTGAACTGAATACAGCAACATATTAAAAAGATTATACGCCACGATCAAGTGGGCTTCATCCCAGAAGCACAGGGATGGTTCAACATACACAAATCAATTAATGTGATACATCATATAAACAAATTAAAAAATAAGAATTATATCATCATATCAATAGATGCAGAAAAAGCATTCAACAAGATACAGCAACTATTTATGATCAAAACATCGAACAAAATTGGTAAAGAAGGAAAGTTCCTTAACATAATAAAGGCCATCTATGACAAACCCTCAGCTAACATCATACTTAATGGTGAAAAACTAAAAACCTTCCCTCTAAGATCAGGAACAAGGCAAGGCTGTCCACTATCACCATTGTTATTCAGTATAACATTGGAGGTCCTGGCAGGTGCAATCAGGCAAGAGAAAGCTATAAAAGGCATTTAAATAGGAAACTTAGAAGTCAAACTGTTACTATTTGCAGATGACATGATTCTCTATATAGAAAACCCTAAAGACTATACAAGAACACTACTAGAAACCATAAGCAAATACAGTAAAGTCTATGGATACAAAATTAACATTCAAAAATCTTTAGCATTCCTTTACTCTAATAATGAAGTGTCAGAAAAAGTAATGGAAAAAATAATTCCTTTTGCAATTGCAACAAAAAGAATAAAATACTTAGGAATAAATTTAATGAAACTTGTGAAGGACCTATATAATGAAAACTACAAGACCCTACTAAAAGAGATCAAAGAAGACACAAAGAAATGGAAAAATATTCCGTGGTCTAGAATTGGAAGAATCAACATAGTTAAAATGACCATATTACCTAAAGCATTATACAGATTTAATGAAATTCCTATCAATCTCATTGTCATTTTTTAAAGAAATAGAACAAAAAATTATCAGATTTGAATGGAAGCATAAAAGACCCCAAATTGCCAAAACCATCCTGAGAAAAAAGAACGAGGCTGGAGACCTCACTCTACCCAACTTCAAATTATACAACAAAGCAACAGTAATCAAAATGGTATGGTATTGGCAGAAAAACAGACACACGGACCAGTGGAACAGAATCGAGAGTCCAGAAGTAAACCTATATTTATGTGGGCAAATAATTTTTGACAAAAAAAAAATAAAAAAAACATGCAGTGGAGAAAGGAAAGCCTCTTCAGTAAATGATGCTGGGAAAACTGGAAAGCCACCTGCAAAAGAATGAAACTAGATTGTTATCTATCACCACACACCAAAATTAACTCAAAATGGATTAAAGACCTAAATATAAGACCCAAAACAATAAAATGCATAGAAGAAAACATAGGAACGAAACTCAAGGACCTTGGACTTAAAGAGAATTTTATGAATTTGACCTCAAAAGCAAGGGAAGTAAAAGCTAAAATAAATGAATAGGACTACATCAAACTAAAATGCTTCTGCTCAGCTTTAAAAATCATCAACGAGGTAAAGAGACAATCCTCTGAATGGGAAAATATATTTGCACGCAATGCCTCTGATAAGGGCCTAATATCCAAAATATACAAAGAACTCATACAACTCAATAACAACATAAAAACAAATGATACAATCAAAAAATGGGCAGAGGACCTGAATAGACACTTCTCCTCAGAGGTCATACAAATGGCCAACAAATATATGAAAAGATGCTCAACATTGCTAGCTATTAGGGAAATGCAAATCAAAACCACAGTGAGATACCATCTCACACCCGTTAGAATAGCTATAATCAACAGGACAAGTAATAACAAATTTTGGAGAGGATGCAGAGAAAAAGGAACCCTTATACATTGCTGGTGGGATTGCAAATTGGTACAGCTACTATGGAAAACAGTATAGTTTCCTCAAAAAATTAAGAATTGATCTACCATATGATCCAGCAATCTCTCTACTGGTTATTTACCCCAAAGACTTGAAAATCCATACCCAAAAAGATATTTGCTCACTGATATTCATAGCATCATTATTCTCAATGGCCAGGACATGGAAGCAACTGAAGTATCATATGATAGAAGATTGGTTAAAGAAGCTATGGTACATATATACAATGCAATATTACTCAGCCATAAGAAGAGATGTAATACTTCCATTTGCAACAACTTGGATGAACCTCGAGATAATCATGCTAAGTGAAATAAACCAGACTGAAAAAGTTGAAAATCACATGATATCAGTTATATGTGGGATATAAACCTAAAAGCAACAAATGAACAGGACAAACAGAGACTCAGGGACATGGACAATGGACTAGTGGTTAGCAGAGAGTAGGGAGTGGGGGAGGAGGTAAGTGGTAGACAAGGTAAAGGTGGTCAAATATAGGGGGGGTTGAGGGAGGGTGAAGTTTTTAAAGGGTATCAAATATATGGTAGCTAAAAGAAACTGGACTCTTTGTGGTAAACACATAATAAAATATGTAGATGTCAAATTATAATGTATACTTGAAAATTATATAATTGTATTAACCAATGTTATCCCAATAAACTTAAAAAAATAAATAAAAGATCAAACAAAAGCAAAAAATAAATAAATGAATGAATAAATAAAGAATAAATCAATAGCAAAGTAAATAAATAAGTAAATAATAAAAAATTACTGATTTCCAAGGCTTCCCCAGGGAGGCTGAATCAGCAGTCCCCATTTGACTCTTGTATTAGATAAGTCAGTTTTCTGTGGCAAGAAGGGAAAGCACATCTATCAGCAGAGTCCTGGCTTCTGCCTTAGTTCTAATTAATCAGAATTAAGATAATGTTGAACATTTAAATTTATTATCTGTTGGGTGCTCTGTTAAGAGTGATATACATAGTTTCACATTTACTCTTTCAACATCCTCATGAAGAAGTTGCTATTATTTCACCCATTTTTATAGATCAGAAAACTGAGGCCTGAGAAGTTACAATATTTGGTCAAGGTTATATAGAGAGAGCTAATAAGGACATCACCAGGCCTCAACAGAAATAATTCCCTGAGAGAAGCCAGAGCCTGGAGTCAAGTGCTCAGCTCTGCCATCACTGGGGTACCTGACTATATCTTGTTGTGGGCCTGAACCTCATCCATAGAGTGGGACCTATTCCTTGTTCCTCAGAATCAGTGTGAACAGCAAAGGAGAGCATCTGCAGAAGTGCTTCATAAAGTGAAATGGGCTACCTTGGTGGGGTATGGGCTTCTCAGTGAATTTTACCTACCATTAACACATTTGTAATTCGGATGAACAGAATTGTGATTAAGAGACTTGGTTTCTAGCCATGAGACCAAGGCATAGGCAACAAAAGCAAAAATATACCAGTGAGACTACATCAACCTAAAAAGTTTCCACACAATAAAGGAAAGAATCAGTAGTATGAAAACGCAACCTACAGAATGGGAAAAAAAATATTTGCAAATCACATATCTGATAAGGGGCTAATATGCAAAGTATATAAGATACTCCTACAATTTAATGGCAAAAAATAAATAACCTGATTTTAAAATGAGCAAAAGACTTGAATATAAATTTATTTTTTTGAAAGAAGACAAACAACAGGCCTACAAGTATATTAAAAGATGCTCAACATCACTAATCATTAGGGAAATGCAAAACAAAACCACACCTGTTATGATAGCCATTATAATTTTTTTAAAAGAAAGAAAGAACAAGTATTGATAGAGAAATTGAAACTCTTGTGCACTGTCGGTGGGAATGAAAATGGTGCAACAGCCATGGAAAACAGCATGGAGGTTTCTCAGAAAATTAAAACTAGAACTACTCTATGATCCAGCAATCCTTTTTCTGTGTGTTTATTCAAAAGAATTGAAAACAGAATATTTTTACTCTCGTTTATTGCAGCATTATTCACAATTGCCAAGAGGTAGATAACAACCAAAATGTCCACTGACAGGAAAAAGGATAAAGAAAATGTGGCATATACATACAATAGAAACTTGTGCAGCCTAAAAAAAAAAAAGGAAATCTTGTCATATCCTACAACATGGAAAAACCTTGAGGATATTATGCTAATTGAAATAAGCTAGTCACAGAAGAACAAATATTGTGTGACTCCACTTATATGAGGTTCATAGAGCAGTCAAAAGCATAGAAACAGAAAGTAGAATGGTGGTTTCCAGGAGCTGGAGGGAGGATAAAATGAAGGCTTGTTTATTCAAAGGGCATAGAGTTTTTATTCATGTAAGATGAAAGAGTTCTGGAGATCTGCTATGCAACAATGTACATATAGTTAACAATACTGTAAATTTTATATTATGGGTTTTTTTGCTACAATTTAAAAGCATACCTTAGTTTAAACACTTAAAAATGATTAACATGATAGTTTAGAAGCAACAGTAGTCCCCTGATAGCTTAATGAATAGGGAATTAAAATTAAGCCTAAGTCATACACAAGAAACCACATTATAAGTCTAATTTATTTAAAACATTAAAAACAATATAAATACATACATCTGTCATAGTAAATATACACATCCTAGGGGCAGTTGGCTACCATTTGGTGTAACCTAATGAAGAATCCACACCTCAGGGATGATTGTTGCTTAGCTTTTAAAAGATCCTCCTCAGAGATCCCTTTCCAGAGGCACCTACTACAGGCCTTGAGCTAGCACTATATAAAGCAGCACTAGAAAGTTTGTTAACTGGCAGAGTGATCTTACAAAAAGATTTTGTGATATTAGTGGTTCAAGACATGCAGTTCAGTTAAAAATATAGTGTATTACTAGGTCATCACATGAACAAGAGTGTAAGCATCTGGCTAGTCTAGCAACTTATTCCTTTCTGGGTCCAAGAACTCCTGTCCTATTCTGCCTAGAATCACCTTTCTATGAACAGTCAGATGAATCCTCTCCCTAGAGTGCTGTTATCACAGAGTCTGAGGGACACAGAGCTAGGACTTCACAGGCCTAAAGCACAAGTTAGATGACCCTTTTTTGCGCCTTCTTGTTAACAATTGTATATGGAACAAAAGTCAATAATTTATTTAGTCAACCAGTATTTATTAAATCTCTACTATGTGCCAGGCAATATCCCAAACACTTGGAAAACAACCACAAACAAAATAAAGATTTTGGTCAGAGGCTCACTCCATCGTAATATACTTCCTCGAGGTTGTGTAGGAGGATACTTGAAGTTCTAACCTACCACTAATAATCAGGGTCACCAACATCTCCCTAAAGGTGCCCATTAACCACAAATGGTCATATCAACTTGTTTCCCAACAAGTCACCATGAAAAAATGTTGACGTGGGAATCATTCGTACTGGAATAGACAGGCCTCAAACTTCTCATAGACCCTTAAGAGAGCTCTGATCCTTAGGAAGGATGGGAGATATGCTGTCTGCAATACCCACTGCAAACTCTGAAAAATGCCCACTCCTTTATCCTTTCCTTCTACAGTTCTTTTTCTCCATGTAGAGAGCATGAATGGAAAAGTCAGTTGTAATGGCACTTTTTCCAAATGTCAGACTGACACAAAACGCTAATGATTTGAGTTGATCCACACACAAACCTCACTGCTAAAACCCAGTGATGCTTTCTGTCAGAAGCAGAGTAGATGGTAGATAATGGGATCGGGATTCTGACACTGTTCTAGGGCTTGTTTCACCACTAGCACTCCTCTCCTAGTGCTTCCATTTCTGTGAAATTATTTTGTTTTGTCTTCAAAAGCTTATACTTCAGCCTTCCTTTATTGTGGTTCAAAACTTTCCTCCAGAGTCTTTGGTTTGTTTGTTTTTTTTTTTCTTTTTTGTAGCCTTCAGCACATTATACTACAAACCTTCAACATTCAACTATGCTTGCAGTCTCTTTTGCTGTAATTCTGACTTCTTTTGATTCTAAATATGTTGGATGATAGAGTGCTGCTTCCTACTGAGTCATCTAGTAAATCACTTACATGCTCTAAAGCATAGATGAGGCAGCCACAGAGAAAAAGATCAAGATTTAGGTGTACATAGTGGGGGATAGGAATAGATTAAGAGAGGGATGGGAAGATCCTGTACAAAGAAGCAGGTACTATGGTAATCAAGAATTTGCTTGTAGTCTGCCCAGTCCTTACAGAGGAAGAGACAAAGTAAGAACCAGTAGGCTTGGCAATACCATAAAAGATAAAAGCAAGGGTTGGATGGGGAAGAAGGGATGAAAGGATAGACTTATTTATTAAACCTTGAAAGAATATCTACTAATTTCTTATCATTTTAAAAGAGATGTCTATGGCTGGCACATTAGAATAAAGAGTCTACAGCCTAAATGGCTCCTAGGGCTCATCCAAACTCCACACATTTTCAAAAGAACAAAACCCTGAGCACACTCCCACCCAGATTTAGCAAATAAAAATATAGACCACCTAGTTAAATTTGAATTTCAGGTAAACAACAAACAATTATTTAATATAAATATGTCCCAAATATTCCATGGGACATATACTAAAAAATTGTTTATCCCATATTTTATATATTTTATATGGCAATCATACCTCCCTCCAGAAATCTTACTTGGTCACTTAGTTACAGACCCAGAACTAGATTCCAGGCCTTTTGTGTTTTAGGGCAGGAGTGACTGAGAGTGCTCTGGGAGTCCATCGCCACACCTGAGAGGTCACCACTAATACATCACCTCTGCCTATAGGTCCTTGCATGGTCATAAGTAAATTAATCAATAGAAAAAACAAATTCCATTAAAAGGCTATTTACCTTTTTAATCATGACATATCCAGCATTGGTTTGGGGATCTGTCTCAATCCCTAGTCGCCCTTCATTGTCTCCCTGTATAATACGATACAGGATTTTAGAACTCCCAGTAAATGGCTCATCATCATCAGTGGCCTGGATGGTTAAGATGACAGACCCAATGACTGCGTCTTCAGAGAGAGTTAGGTTTCCATACTAAGAAGGAAACAGGGGAAGGAAATGATGAGAATGTGCATTGTCATCCAGCATAACTGCCAAAGAGCTAACTTGCCTCTTTGGTTTCAGAATGGACACAAATTAGAGTTTGCATCAATACTTACCAAGCCTATTCTTCCTATTGATGAATATTTTGCAGTTGATTTTGACATCAGTCACACTTATAGACTGATATCCACTGTACCAAGAAATACAACATCTCAGAGAGCTACTAGATGTTTTAGGATTCTAAAACAGACCCTCCCTCCCACATCCAATAATTATTATTATAATTATTATACTAGTGATGATATAAATTAAACTATGTGTTGAGTACTTACAATGTGGCAGGTACTTTACATATATTATTTTAATAAATCCATAATCAACCGAGAAGTAGTAGTTGAGAGCTTGAACTTTATAACCAAATGGCCAGGGTATGAATTCTAGGCTTGTCACTTATTAGCTGGGTAACTTAAAGCAAGTTACCTAATGTCTTTAAGTCTCAGTTTCTTCATCTGTCTAATGGTAGTAATAAAAATAGAACTATTCATGTTTTCTGTGAGGATAGAGAGAGAATGCATGTAAAGCTTCTGAGTACCTGGTACATAGTATGTACTCAATAAAGATAAGCAAAAAGCCTTACTGAGTAGCTGTATTATCCTCTCAATTTTACAGAGGAACAAAGAACTGGAGAGATAAAACCTACTCAAGATCACATAGACTTGGGATTCGAACCCATGTTTGTCCAATTTCAAAGCCTGTACCTAGACTATATCCCATCCCCCACTTTCCCCACTGAAAATCTTCCAGATCATCTCTCTGGAAATCTTAAAGATGAAAATAGCCAGAGTCCAGGAGAGGACCACAGCAGTGAAAGCAGCAGACTCACTTTCTAGAGCCCCGTTTGCATTTCCAAGCTCTGAGACTCCCAAAACAGGATTCTCATGCTTAATCTAAAACTACTGTCTAGATTTAATGCAAGGAAATCACAACACAAAGATGGGATCATGGAGGCTGAGAAGAAAGTGGTTCTGCCTCATGCTTGCTTAGTCTCAGTGCCTGTTACACAAGTTACATTCAGTCACTCATATCTCTTACCACCCCAAACCCTCTCATAAATCAACTTCTCTTCTTTGTCATAGCCTTGTCCCTATTTTGATTTGTGAACATCATCACAGAGCTCTGCCTCATAACTGACTTCTAACATGACATAACAATCTAGTCAAATGGGCTTCTCTCTGCTCCAGAATAAATAAATGGAGACACCCTTTCTAAGGAGTAGTGGTAAAACTGCCCCAAGTTTAAAGCCTTCATCAACAATAAGTAAACATTTTTCTTGATGTCCTCAACTAATCTTTCTCTCCTGCTTTTTCTGCCCGATGTTTCTAAATTTTGCAAATGTCTTAAGCACATTTTACTTGGCTTAAGTCAGAGATTAGTTTTTTCTTCTCTTACCCAATTATTGCAAAATGAGTTTAAATTGTCAATATTCCAAATATTAAACTTTTACTGAAAATGCTTATTTTAGACCTACCAGTAATCTATTTATTGTCCTATTACATACAAAATATACAATGACAAACTGCAAGTATCCATTAAACTCCTTTAAATTTGACAAAGATTGCAGTTGCAGTTTTAAGCAGCCCTTGGAATAAATGAGCAGTTGGCAGTTTATAAACAGATGTTCTCAGATACTACAACAGCGAATGTTATTGTTCCTTGAAGATTTCCACTGAAGAAGGTGTCTGCGTTGTTACCAGTGCATTGACTAGGGCTACCTGTGAAGTCTGGCATCTTTCCTAACTAGTGTCTGTGTCTTTATTCTAGAAGTCAGGGTCAAGTAATGTGAACAAAGTAAAGAAAAAATAACAGATGACAACTACTCACATCTGATTTTTCAAAGACAGGGATCTGATCATTTATATCAATAACGTTGACTTGCACATGACAGAGGGTCTTGAAATCTGAAAATCAAAGTCACATCACAAAAATTTTCACTGAAAAAGCATGCATTAAAATTAGATACCTGCAAGAAAATATTGGCCAGTGAAGTGACAGCCATAGTCACAATTTTGCCATTGATATGCAATTTATGTGGAAACGGTGTCCTCTGTTCCCCACGGGGAGGCTGAAAGAAGTCTCAAATGCAGTTCTCCTGGGCTTCCCACAGCCCACCAACTTTCCCTTCTGGAGTAAGTTTTGTTTCTGAGCAAGACTGGTCATTTTCTGTGAAGCAGCCTCTTTTTTCTAACTAGAGAAACTTCAATAGCCTTCAAAGTTTCTAACTAGAGAAACTTAAATAGTCTTCAAAGCCCAGTGCAAAACTATCATTTCAGAAAGCCTTCCCTGAGCATCCCAGTTGGCTTTTTTCTTCTCTGAACATCCCAGCATCTCCTCTGCTCCCTATGGAAGGAAAGTTTGGGGTGCTTATTCCCTCCCCTCCAAGTGAGGGAGAGAGTGGTATAATTAGTCTCTTTCAAAGGGCTTTATTGCCCAGTCTGCTGGAGGCAAAAGAGGGGAAGAGGTGGCTCATAGAACCCTGGGGAAATGACACAGGCCTTAAGGGGTGGGTTTGACAATTCAAAGACCTACTCAGAGACAGCAGATTCAACCTAGTTTTAAGATGAGTATGGGGTGTGGGTGGGAATGGAGAGCTCAGGCAAATATCCAGAACAAGAAACAACATGACAGGTTCCTTGTTGGGGTCACCATTATTCTAATAATCATGATGTACTATATATAAAGATTAAGAATCTTTGAGGTTCTATGAGGTGATATCTCACTGATGTTTTAATTCACATTTCTCTGGTGATTAGTGAAACTGAGCATTTTCTCATATACCTACTAGCCATCTGTATGCCCTCTTTGGAGAAATATCTATTCAGGTCCTCTGCTTATTTTTCAATTGTATTGTTTTGCTTTCTTTTGTTTTGGTGTTGAGTTGTATGAGTTCTTTATAAATTTTGGATATTAACCCCTTATTGGACATATAATTGGCACATATCTTCTCCCATTCAGTAGGTTTTCTTTTCATTTTGTTATGGTTTCTTTTGCTATGCAAAAGCTTTCTATTTGATGTAGTCCCATTTGTTTACTTTTTTCTTTTGTCTCCCTTGCCTGAGGAGATATATCAGAAAAAATATTATTAAGAGCAATGTCAGAAAGTTTACTGCCTATGTTTTTTTCTAGGAGTTTTATGGTTTCAGTTATTACATTTAAGTCTTTAATTCATTTTGAGTTTATTCTCATATGGTGTAACGAAGTGGTCCAGTTTCTTTTTTTTTTTTTTTTTTTGCATATATCTGTCCAGTTTTCCCAACACCCTTTATTGAATAGACTTTCTTTATCCCATTATAATTCTTGCCTCCTTTGTCCTAGATTAATTGACCATATAGGTATGGGTTTATTTCTTGGCTCTATTCTGTTAGAATGGCTATCATCAGTAAGTCAACAAATGACAAGTGTTGGTGAGGATGTGGAGAAAAGCGAACCCTCGTACACTGTTGGTGCAGCCACTATGGAAAACAGTTTGGCGGTTCCTCCAAAATTAAAAATAGAACTACCTTATGACCCAGCAATCCCTCTTCTGGGTATTTATTCAAATAAATCCAAAACACTAATTCAAAAAGATAGATGCACCCCTGCATTCACTGCAGTATTATTTACAATAGCCAAGATACAGAAGCAGCCTAAGTGCCCCTTAATGGATAATTGGATAAAGAAGAGGTGTGTGTGTGTGTGTGTGTGTGTGTGTGTGTGTGTGTGTGTGTGTGTATTACTTGGTCATAAAACACAATGAAATCTTACCATTAGCAACAACATGGATGGACCTAAGTAAAATAAATCAGAGAAAGACAAATACCATATGATCTCATTTACATGTAGAATCTAAAAAACAAAATAAACAAAACAGAAACAGACTCATAAATACAGGGAACAAACTGATAGATTGGAGGGGGGCTGGGGAATGAATGAAAAAGGTAAAGAGGTTAAGAAGTACAAATTGGTAGTTACAAAATAGCCATCGGTGTGTAAAGCATAGGGAATATAGTCAATAATATTTTAATAACTATGTATAGTACCAGGTGAGTACTAGACTAATTGGGGGGGATCACTTTGTAAATCATATGTAAATGTCTAACCACTATGCTGTATACCTGAAACTAATATAATAGTAAATGTCAACTCTAATTGAAAAATTAAAATAAAAAAAAAGAACTGAAGTTCTCGAAATAATACAAATTATTTGCACTCTCTAGGTACCAGGCACTGTATTGAGCATTTTACCTGTATTATTTCACCTTCATACTAACTTGATGAAGTAGGTACTGTTATCACTGTCATTTAGTTCACAAATGAGGAAGCCAAGGGATAGGGAAGTTAGGTAACCTGACCAAGGTCACACAACAACTAGTGATGGAGCATAACTCAAATCTTTGCTCCCTTTCTCCTCTCCATCCACTCCCCACCCTCTACCCTGCATTGTGTCTAAGAGGCCTACCTCATAAACTTCATCACTGAGCACTCTGGTCACTCTGGGTAATAGGTGAGTTCTGCCAGTGGTAGCACTGGCAGGAGATGTGAGGAGGAGCAGGAGAAGAGAGGCCTGGTATAGTTCCACACTGCCAGCAGCCTTGTCTATAGCTACAGGCACAGGACTTGCTACTTGAGATAATGCCCCCTTCCCTCAACCCCTCACATCTATGATAGGAAGGGCTATTCATTGTGCTTCATACCTCTTGTTGGTTTCCCTTCACCTTGCCCATAACCTTCACAAATAGCCCCTTCTTAAAACTTTGTTACTCCTTTTGAGAAGGGCCATCTATTTCCTTCTGGGACCCTAAAGACTATACTCAGGCAGTCTTACACTGTAGCTCATGCTCAATGCCCTGGAATGAGGCCAGGCATGTAACCTAATAATAATCAAAGTACAAATAAGTGCATGTTGATTAAAGCTGAGGCCAGTCCCAAAACATTTGTAGACAACAAGAATGGCAGAAGATTGGTAGTAGGGGCAGAGAGTGGTGCCCTAAGACCTGCACACTGGCTGCCTTCTCTGTACAAACCTCCTCTGGGCCATCAGGGGGCCTCCTGGTTAATAAGCTCTCCCTGATTTTCTGTAAAACTATATTAATTACAGCCTAGTCTAATTTTCTGTAGTGCACACTTTAATGTTTAATTCTATCAACACACATGCACAAATATATATTTACATATAAATATTCTTCATGTTATGGCTCATATTTTTTATAGATGTAGACAATCTGAGTCACTCATTTCCTTCATGGGCAACCTGTACATGCATCTTGCATTTTACTCACATGTCTATCTCCTCTATCATAAGTGCTCCCTGAGGACAGACATTGGAATTTATTCATGGGTATATCCTCAATACCTTAAATGGTGCCTCAAACAAGGTAAATGCTCAATAACTGTTTGTTAAAAGAATAGAAGGCTAATGGTATGAGATTGTTAATTCATCATGGTTTATTATACTTATCACTTTTGTTGTATCTTTTTACCATAACACTAGACAAATGTTAGACCCTCAATATTAGTCAAATTACTAACTCTCAAAAATTTGGTACTGGGGGCCTGTTAAACCCCAGTTCATTCCAGTATTTCAACATCTGTGTAAAGGAAAAGAATGTGAAGCACAGTGTGAAAATTATGCCCCTTTCTTCTCCATACCTATATAATTTGTGCCATACCTACATAATTTGTTCCTCCCAAGTGTTATACACTTACTGAATTTTTTGTTATGCACTCACTGGACTATTTGTTAATCTAAGATGCAGTTTTAGTTAACCTAGTTCTTAACCTAAGAGTGTGTGTGCCTTTAAAATAAGCCTGTCTCTGAATACATGTGTCTGTGCACATTTGTCTGAGAATGTGTGAATTTGTTTGAGAATGCATAGTTTTCATCAGATTTTCAAAGGGTCTTTTGATACAACAAAAGTCAAGAATCACTTGCTTTGAAATTATATAATGAGTAGGGAAGAATGTCTTCCTAATATTGTCAAATGGCCAACTATAAGCTAATAGGAAAAGACAGAACTTCCCAAAGATGCATTTTTCCTCCATTTTCATGGAGTAGAATCCTTTGAGTCCAACAAGAATTAGAAAATACAATTTTCTTGTTCATGATCATGGTGACCATGACAACATGCCATGATGATGACTCCACTGCTGTACTCTGAAATCCATCACCACATTATGCACTGAGGCCTTGCTTCTCATGGCTGCTCCCAGGCAGTGACTGAGGAAGGCAGGCATGCAAAGGCAGACTCATTCTTAAATATTATAGACTCCTTCCCTGTCTAATTTTGGAGTCCTTAATGACTTTGTCAAACTTTTTTTGCTCAGTGGTCTATGGTACCCCCACCAGCTTTTTTCCCCCCATGTCTCCTTCACTCAGGGTCAGGCTTGTATTGCAGTCTGATGATTCTCCCAGTCTTCTCTGTATCTCTCCCATTTTTTATCATAGGCATTTCCCTTAATAAAAAATCCTTGTACTTTTAATCTCCTCTTAGCATCTGCTTCATGGAGGACTAGGACTAAAGCAGTAATGTTGCCTAGTTGTAACTTGGACCAGCTGCCTTTGTGCTCCATGTATGTTTCACCTGAGAAGCAAGAACTCTTAAACAGCATCCTTCTGTCATATACCTAGGCATTACAGCAGTTTAACAAATCACAAATAAAATGAAAACAAGTATTTTCAGTCTTGACTGCAAATGTTATACTAACCTTTGTCAGACACCTCTACTGTCAAATGGTACTGAGGAGTGTCTTGCTTCCTCAAGGACTGCATGGCTAACTGGAACACCCCTGTGTAGGCTTGGACCAGGAAGAGTCCTTCTGTGGGAGACTTGGGGGCTTGATCCACAATTCTGTATTCTAAAAAACTGTTGATAGTGTTTGCTTCATCTGTGTCATTGGCAATAAGAGTCCCAATATTGCTCCCTATGGAAAAGAAAAGAAGGAAATCTATCCATTATGGTCTCTTTTTAACCTAATATAAAATGGTTTCACTGAATGAGCAGGTTCCTAGACCACTGTAAATTAAATAGCTGACTAAAGTTATTGAATTTACTTTGATTCTTCTAACTCTCTCCATAGTGTAGTGTGTTGAGTAGTATATTAGTTTTATAGGGTCACCATAGGGTACTTTAACAACAAAAATTTATTTGCTCACAGTTTCTGAAAGCTAGAAGTCTGAGATCATGGTGTCAACAGGGGTAGTTTCTTCTGAGATCTCTCCCCTTGACTTGGAGATAACTGTCATCTCCATGTGTCTTCACATGGTTATTCCTCTGTACATGCCTGTGTCCAAATTTTCTCTTCTTAGAAGGACATTACATTGGTGATGGATTCAGATGTTGGATTAAGATTAAGTTTCTTCTATATATGTAGGCGAACAAAAGTATAAAACAATGCTCCTTTCCTTTGCCTGAGGGTGGGGGTGGTCTTACTGTTTAGCTCAATGAAATACTAAATTACTCCTTAATGTGTCTACATTCTCTTGTTTGGTATCTTCTATTAGCCAGAATCTTGTATGACTCATGTCCCCAAGTCTTAGCAATATCAACATCAATTCATTTGGATTCAGACCATACTAATGACATCATTTTACCTTTATTTCTTTAAAGACCCTACCTCTAAATAATAGTCACCCTTTGAGGTATTGGGGGTTAGAACTTCACCATATGAATTTAGAGAGAACATAATTCAGTCCAGAACAAATAGTGTTCCCCCAAAATTTAAGTTCACTCAAAAGCCCAAATATTATCTTATTTGGAAATAGGGTCTTTGCAAATGTAATTAATTAATGATCTTGAGATAAAATCATCCTAAATCTAGTGATGGGTGTTCTTATAAAAAGAGAAGACACAGAGACACACACAGAGGATTAGGCCATGGGTATAATGGGACAGAAACTAGAGTTATGCTGCCACAAGCAGCCAAGGAATGCCAAGAGGCACTGAAAGCTAGAAGAGGCAAGGAAGAATTCTCCTCTAGCTGGCACCTTGATTTCAGACTTCTAGCCTCCAAATCTGTGAATATAACACAGAAGACACTGTTCTCTCACTCCATAGGAAACTTCCAGCTGTCAGAGTCAGCATGAAGCTGTTAACATAAGTGACCATGGAAATTCCATTAGGTGATGTTACTCACTGTGAGTATAGAACTTTGTAGATGAGTCAGAAGTGAAAGGAGTGCCAAAGGCCAGGAACAAGTGGCAGCTCAAAATGTTTTGGAGGTGTCATGTATATAACACCTCTTGGGGCACTCAGAAATACTTTATGAAAGAGTAAACATCCTGGATGAACACATAGGACTTGGTTGGAAATGGGATTCCAAAATTAATGTTGGCATTGTTAAGACTTGGAGAAATGAATCTCATGAGATTTTGGCTATTAGAAGACACCAAACAGGAGAATATAGATATATTAAGGAATAATTTAGTATTTTATTGAGCTAAACAGTAAGCTCCCTAAAGGATAGGGTCATTGTTTTGTACCTTTTTTAGCCTACATATATAGAATAGATTCAATTTGTGTTGATTTATAAGGTTCCTGGTCCGCTAAGTCCATTCAAGACTTTGAAATATTGTTAAAAAATAAATTCTCACTTTTAGAGAGGCAAATAGCATAAACAATTTATTTTACCAGAACAATTTATTCTACCAATAATGACTTTCTCACCAGTTTCAGAAAACTAATATGGCAGGCAGCCTTTAAAATGGCTCCCCAAAACCCCTCGCCCTTATATTGATCCCTTTTTGAGTGTGTGCTGGGTCTAGTGACTCTCTTTTAATAAATAAAATATGAAAACTGCGATGGGATGTCACTTCCAAGATTAGGTAATAAAAAGACTGACTTCCATCCACTCGACATTTTTTTAGTGCACTCTCTCTCCTTCTTTCTCTGAACTCTCCCTCTGAATCAAAGGCACCCAGCTGAGCTGCAGCCAGATTCCTGATTCACAGAAACTGTGAGGTAATAAATATTTGTTATTTTAAACTACTAAATTTGGGGGCAATTCATTATGCAGCAATACACAACTAATACTAAATGTTAGGCTATATGCAAAGAGACTTGAGGTTTCATCTAGAAAGGTCTTCAGAGGTCTTTTGCCTTTATTCAGCATCTTAGACCATCCTAGATTTCCAAAACGAGTCATGCTATTGTCATACATTCCATTGTCATTAGAAAATTCCTTCTTATAATTAGACAAAATTCTTCAAGTTGTCATTTAACACTTTCTGTTGTAGCAAGAATTGGAATAAATGAAAATGAGAAGACCTAAGCAAAACACACTGACAACAGGCAGCCTATGTATGACTCCTGACAGCAAGAAGAAAGAAATAAGCATTGAGCAAGCAAACTACACAAGCAATGCTTATCAAGCTTCCAAGACACTACCCACTGCGTTAAAAGTATGCAGCAAGAAGAATAGAGAGACCAAAAGAAAATGATGAGAAGATCCAAAGGCATGTGAGGATCTTCCCAGTGGGCAGCAAAGCCTTGGGAATGGTAGTCATACAAGGCTGCTAACCTTGTAAAGCCTATAAAGCTCATATGAAACAACAGATAAAACATTTCAAAAATGCCAACCTGCTCAGTCAATGGGCTCAACGCCAATGGGTAATAGATAAGAGTTTTCCCAAATCCAGGGGAGTCATAAAACTCCCAGAAATCATAATGTTCTCATGGTAGGAGTCTTTATATGAATATAAAGCTATCATGAGAAATGGTAAAGGAAATATAGCAAGTCAAGAACAAAGGGACAAAAATAGATAAGACTTAAAATTAATCTACCAGCCTACTGAACTATGTTATCAGCTTCCTAGAAAGAAAGCATCAAGGGTCAAAAGTCAATTTCCATTTGTCATGCTTACTTATTACAGGTTATCTGACACTGGGTATAAATGATGATTTAAATTATTTAGCAAATTTGATGAAATTTTATCTGTTACTGAGTTTGTTAGAGAGCAAATAAGAATCTATAGGAAAACATTGCAAATGAGTTAACCTTATATATGTATACAAGATAAAGGTGTAAGTGGAAAGAGTGGTAATAGTAGTAGTAGTAAGAGTAGTAACACTAATAGTAGCGGCAGTAACAGTGGCAGTAGTGGTGATGGTAGTTATAAAAAGCTCCAATTTAAGAACACTACCCAGATATTGAATGAGCCCTAATACCGTACCTAGGTGAGTCTCAAGATGTATTGAACATCTATGCTATGCTAGGCATGGGCAATTGATCCCCAATCAGGTTTACCAGCCCACGTTTTACATGACAGAAAAGAGAAATGGATTACAGAGTTAGCATAGGAAGGATAGTTACACAGCTGGGAACAGCTCTCATTTCTTACCTATTTTTTCATTCTCCTGGACCTCAAATACAGTCACTGTAGATGGACATGTAGGTGGATTATCATTAATGTCTTTAACTTTCACATGAATTTTCAGTGGGAATGCAAGTGGTATTCCAAGATCATCCTTTGCAACCACATGAAAAACATACTACAACAGGAAGATCAGAATTAAGACATGACTCTTTCATCACGGTCTTGGAAAGGTAGAGAAGCAGCTATTTCAATTGTATTTCGTTTACCACTTACTTTGACTTTACTTAGAACAGAAGTGGAGAAAAAAACAAAATGAGTCAGGTCTGTGAGGATATTATCATATCTTTGAGAGCAATAATATACTGGGGTTCAGAACATAGTTTGGGGTTTTTGTTGTTTTTAGGTAAAATCTTTTCTGCTCTTAGCTACTTATGGGCATGGGACTGAGTTTTGCCTCCTGTGAAACATCCCAGTTTTACTCACTGAACCCTTTTCTTCTCGGTCCAAGGGCTGAGTCACATAAATATCTCCTTTCTGGTCAATTGAAAATGGGAATGTTGGCAGCTTCTCCTTTTCAATTAAGGAATAATGTGCACCTGGCTCATTCCACCGCACCTACAGGGTCCAAAATCAATTGTGAGGAAAGACACATCTGGGCCAAGAAAACTGGAAAGGAAATAAACAAATTTCTGGTTCTTAGTTTCAAATTTCTAACAACCTTGTTTGTATGTCTGTGGTTTCTTACTACTAAATTAAATTTTTTATTTACAACCTAAAATAAGCCTTTTTTATCTTTTTACCATTATGTTGCTCAAAAAAAGCAACATAGGGGTATTTTTCGTCTCTAAAGCAAATTTTTGTGAACCCTCTAAAGAATTTGTAGGTTATTCTTTTGGAAGTCTCACTGTAAAGGCTGCATATATCATCAATCTAAAAAACAAAATGTACTTTGTAGCTGGCATTATCTGAGAAATAAGCCATGATATATAAAGAGCTTCATGATATATTAAGAGTAAAGAAGAAACTTTAAACTCTTCTTCGTGCTATTAAGTAAGACAAATGATACATACATAAACCACATTCCCCCCTAAATATTTGGTCTTAAACACTTTAGGGATAAAAATAATTGCCAACTCTTAGGATTATTTTGTAAACAATTTGGCAAAATAAATAATGTCAATAGTAAAAACAATCTATTTGCTACAGACAGAGCTTGGCCTCTCTGATATTCTAATACTAATAATAACCCTTATTGAGGGTTTACCACTTGCCAGACAAAATTCTAAACACTTTTATGTATTATCTCTTTAAATCCTCAAAAGCCCTATGAGGTTGAGACTATTGTTGTTCCTATTCTATAAGTGAGGAAACTAGGGCACAAAAAGATTAAGAGATTTACCCAAGCTCCTATAGCTATTAGAAATTTTCACACTAAATTATTCTCTCAGATAAGCTTGGGAAAAGTATCAAGGGAGCATCATTGTGCCTTGCTAGTTATTCAAGCATCACCCTCTGTCCAAGCCAAAGACCATATTCCTGGGTCTAAGTGAGTACCTCTTCTACTCTAAAAATTCAGTATGAGTTCTCCTCTCTTGAAATGTTCCCCTCCACATTTCTTCCTGGATTTCAAGACACCCAAAACACTTTCCCTGGGCCTGGGTATTGTGTGTGGCACCCCATAATTTCTTTTCTTTGACAGCCCTGAGAGCAAACAAATGTATGTGTTCTTTTTAGCATTCATAAATCCTTATGGAGATAACCTAAATAATAAATAGAAAGACTTTAGTAAGAAACTCACATCTGTAATTCTCATGGTAGTGAGTTCTGACACATCTTCTTAGCTGACAAAGCAGAATACCTCTTGCTTTCATTTTTTTTTCTGACAGTGAAGTTCATTAATTCAACATTCAATAAATAAAACTCTTTTAAGTTGTACAATAGATATGATAAGACAGGCCATTCCAGGACCCTTTAACAATAACAATGTTACTTTAAACAGTCTTAGGGAAACCACAGCTTGTACTCAGAAATATTAATATCTGTCATCCCCTTTCATAGATACTACTTCTCAGTTAATCTCCACAACAACCCAGAGAGTTGTTATTATCCCCATTTACTGATGAGAAGTTGGGGCTTAGAGTAGTTAAATGACTTATTCGTGATTAACTATTAAAGTAATGGAGCAAGGACATGGTTTTGGTCATCTGCTTCCAAATCCAGTGCTCTCTCACTAACCCACAGATTTCATGTCAAGGAACTGCCTGATCTTCCAGAAAAGATTAGATGTTGGCAGAGTCCAAGGTGAATTGCCAGGAGCTAAGGTAGGAGTAGACTCAGGATGAGAGCACCAGCCATGGAGGTAGGAAGGGGGAGCATGTGAATGGAGAGGAGGGTGCACAGAGGAGATGCAGTTGGGAGAGATTGGTCTCCAAGGGTAAAAGTTGCCTACTCACCTCTTACTTTTGGCCAGTCCTGTCTGTCCTTTATGCTATGATAGGATGAGTCTACTGGATAGAATTTTTTTTCCCACAGAATAAGAAGCAGCCTTTTAAACTTCAAATCATATACATGTACATGATGTGTGCATCATATACAACCCATTCTAGTGCAGCCATATCACAGGCTACTGATAGGGAACAACAAATATTAGTGGTATCCACTTGGAAGGTGAAGGTGAATAAAGTTCTCTTTTAAAGATCAAATATATATATACATATATCAGAATCCAATTTGGTGAAGTCTAGAGTTTACCCATAATGGTAAATTCCAGACTCTTGGGGCCAGAGACTTTGTTTATTTAGTTTGCTTTATAATTATTCTATGTAAAAATATACCTAATAAATCTGTCAGTGAAGAACATGAGAGTGGGCTTCTACAAAGTGAGACCATTTATGTAGTAGGCTCTAGGCATTCTTTGGGCACTACCTGAGTGATTTTGATGGGATGAGGATCAGTTGAGTTTTCTATAATCTCCACAGGTTCTGGTGCTTTCCAAATATTCTCCTTCACTGTAATATCCACAGATGTGCTGTCACTGAAGGAATTCTCATTCTGGCCACCCATATCCTTCACTGAAACCACCAGATTATAGAAAGTATTCTTAATTGGATCCAATTCCTGAGATCCTATGGAAAGTAGGAGAAAATAGGAAAGGAAATGTCTCTGAAGGTGACAGGTCTAAGTCCCTTTTTCTGACTCAGTCAGCCCTGTGAGTGCATCACCTGACTTACCTTCTGGGGTAAGTGAAATTGCCCCTGTTTTGTTGTTGATCTGAAAGTACATAACATTGTTGATCTTAGGAAGCTGAATGATAATTTGATAAATAAGCTGGCCATTGAGAGTGGCTGGATCATCCAGGTCTGTAGCATTGACAAACATGAAGGGCTTTCCTATTTAACAAAATGTACCCAGAAAAAAAAAAGATATTAATTGAAACCTAAACCAAACATAGTTACCTTTCCCTTCTAAGAAGTAGAGATAGAATAGAAGAGCCATAATTCATGTCAGTGGGAAAATAAATTTTTATTCTGCTGCCTTCCCCTCAAAGTATGGTTTAGAGACCTCTAGGGGTCTCTGAGACTGTTTTTAGGGTCAATGGAGTCTAAACTTATACACATGTAAAAGATACACTCAAAACACCAATTTATTCAGTGGATTTTAGTATAAAGGAGTATCAAACGAAAAGGGGCATTGATATGGTTTCAGATTCCACATTGTAAGAAACCACCACTTGTTGAGTTTTGGTATAGTATCAAAGAATATCCACAGTTATCTGAAAAAGCTATTACAATTCTTCTCCCTTTTCCAAGTACATATCTGTGTGAGGCAAGTTTTTCTTGATATGCTTCAAAAAAACAACACATGGCAACAGAATGAATATAGAAAAAGACGTGAGAATCTAATTGTTTTCAAGTAATGCAAACATCAAAAAGATCTGCAAAGATTAAAAAATGCCATTCTTCTGAATAATTCTTTTGGTATTTGAAAATATAATTATTTTTTGTTAAAATATTCATATTTTAAATAAATTAATAAATATCCTGAAGTTTCTCAGTTTTAATCTTTAATATGATAAATACTGGTAGATATAACCAGTGATGTACTGAAGCCAGCTCAGGAGGGCCACTGTTGAATTTCCAGTTTTGTGAGCTAATTATTAACACCATTGGCAACTCAAAATAGGCCATGGTGAAAGTATTTTTACCACAGAAACAGGTAAATGCTACAAGGATGGTTTTTTCCCCACAGAGAGATAGCTATGAAATGGTTACCAGCATCCCTCTGTACATAACCTACATGTAACAACATTAGATATGTAAAAAATTTCTTTGGAATCCTTAATAATTTTTAAGATAATACAGGAGCTCTGAGACCAAAAAGTTTGAGAACCACTAATCTAAAATATCCTATTGATGAAAAGAGAAAGGGGAAGACCTGGAAGAATTTAATTCAGCAGAACTTGTTAATGAGTCTTTGGTATGCAATTTCAGGGGCAGAGACAGTGAAATTAATCCATATAATAAAGTGAAATGAATATTTTTCCTGAGTTATTAGAAGTGGGCATTAAAGAATGAGAGATAGAAAAGATTAAGCAGCATAGAGGAAAACTTGACTGTTAGTTCATGGAAATGGCCAAGATTGTTTCTGATAATTCAGAAGTCTAATATTCATGTTTATTTTATGCACTGTTATGATATAATGCTCCTTCACCTTCCCAAATCTTTAATAAAGCCTGTGGCATCTATGCCTTGATGAGGAGCTTTTGTGGAAATGAAAGGTAGAAGTGCAGTGAATGGATGAGTCACAGCTACGGTTGGAAGTAAGAAAAGAAAAAAACTGGGAGCAAGGGTGACCATGAGAATGTAGATTCCTGGGAGGATGTGAAAGAGTGAGTTTGTTTTTCCAGAGTGTTCCAAAGTGTTGTAGAGCTCTAAGGTGTCAAAAGTTCACCCTAGAATAGCTGTTCTCAATGGGGCGGGGTGACTTTGCTCTCCATGGAACATTTTGCAATGTCTGGAGTTACAGTTTTGGATGGTGAGGGATGGTGTTGCTACTGGTATTGGTGAGTAGATGTCAGGGATGCTGCTGAACATCCTAGAATGCACAGGACAGCACCTGACAAAAGAAGAATTATCAGGCCCAAGACATCAATGGTGCAAAGTTGAGAAATCATGCCCTAGAGCAACAGGGATAATAAAACAACTCCTTGAAGATTGCTATGAAATTTAAAGATAGTGCTTAATGAGTAATAGCTGCAGTTGCCAGCCATGCCAATCTTCCCCTTTTGCCTGAAACCTTTCCATCTTTCTGTAAATATCTCCAGGCTCCTGCCTATTACCTGGGCGAGAATTTTGCCTTACTGAGCCTTCATACTTTGACTGGAGAAATGTGGGTCGATTGTCATTGATGTCTTTCACTTCTATGGTGATGGGGACTGGGCCTTCCACTATAGTTCCATGAACATCCAGGGCTGAGACCTTGTGTTGAAATGAAAAGGAAAACACGTTGGTGAGTCAGGACTTCATATCACACAACAAAAGTCACTTGAAAGAAATTAGAGTTCAAAGCACAAACAACCTGTTGACAGCAAAAGAGTAAGACACCTATAAAAACCCAAATTGGGAGCTGCTAAAATAGAGGTCCTATATGTTAAACCTGGCTAATTCCGACTGTATTTTTCCATTGGTGGGGTATGCTGAATACTGCATATGCTTCTTTTCAAAATAGCTAGAGTCAGTGAAATAAGAACGCTTTTACCCTTGAGGCTATGGAAGTGTCATGTCCTCTTACAGAGGCATTTAAGTGGTCAACATACAGATTCAATAGAAGTTACCAAACAGAAAGCTTTTGCCTTGCTCTTTTTCTTACAATTAACTCTCATCCATTACTGTATTCAGATACCAACAATTAAAACTAAGGGGAAAGAATGAGAGAAGGATCTCTCTAGTTAGCCTCTAACCATTGGTTACATTTGTTTCTTGCAAAGGTCTAAAGGAGCTCCATCCCAGCACTGATGCTGCCTTCTTTGTGGGTCCAGAGCCCACACAACAGCCATAAGCAAATACCAGTGATATATCAGAGCATTGTTGGCTTGATTTTGATCCAGTTGCCTGAACATAGCCATACTTGGACAAGTAATGCCATCTGAGGACCTTGACAATGTAAACTGGGTTACTCTGGTCAAAAAGCCTAAGGAAGAAGGGATTTTTGCTATAACCCTCTGTAGTTGGTAAAAAGAAAAAGAAAAAGAAATAGACAAATGAGGATTTCAATGTATGCCATTAATGTCGAGAGAATCCTAACAGGATGCTCTGCAAGGAATGAAGGAGCCAGCGATATTTCCAGCACAAAGGGGGCTCAGCATGGTTGGAGTTAGAGTCCTTTTTTTCATCTCAATTCACCTGGAGTTTGTGAACAGCTCTTGTTTCCCTGTCCAGAGATCTGTTATGATACAGAAGTCCATCTGGTTGTATCTGAAATATTCCGTCTGTTTCCCCAGTTAGTTTGAAAGTCACAGCAGGAGGACTGGCCTTAAACTGGGAAAAAGCAAAGTTAGATGAGGTTGTAAGAAAAAACAATGTTGTAGAATTTGTAGAAAGTCATCAATTTTAGGTAACATTTTCATCTGTACAATCACAAAACAAGTTCCGAGCTTTTAAAGTAATACATTCTCAAAGTTTCCTTGACTATTAACTATTTAACATTCAAAATACATTTCCTTCAAGAAACAATGGATGATATATTTTACTATATTGACAAAAGGTCAATTGATGCTTTAAATTGTAACAAACCAGGTGAGATTTTGCTGGGAATATCTGAAATCTGCAACATCACTATCTTCTAAGAAACATTAAAAAGGGTAGCTTTATTGCTGGGATAAAAAATTTATCATTTAGTACTTCTAAAAATTGTGTCAAAGATTAAGAGATATTTTAATATTAAGGAAAACAATTTAAAAGTAACTTTCACTTGATAGGATTCTATATAACAATCTCTTAATAACTTGTTCAGAAGTGAAGAAAATATCAACTATAGACAAAGATATAACACTTTTTAAACCACAAGAATAGAAAATTTACATAAAATAAAGCAGACATAAAAATTGTTAAACCTCATTAATAATTTTAGTGTATTTTATATATTTTTATTAACAAATTAAAAATCAGTAATGGTCTGTGTTTCAGGATGTTGTAAAGGGTGTAAAGAAACATATATTATTGATGCAAATATAAATTAACACAATCTTTTTGGAATTAACTGAGGCATAAAATGTTTGTAGCCTTTGATAGAAAATATTACTAAACAGAATTTATACTAAAGAAATATTTTTAAACAGTAAACTACACACTTGTAACTTGTAGTATAAGTAGCCTTATTTACAATACTGGTAAAGTTGAAAACATCTAAATAGTCAAAAAGAAAGATGATGAAATTATTATAACACATAAATTTGATAGAATTTTAATTATTAAAATGCTTGTTCTATAAATTATAAAGCAGCATAAGAAACAATGTAATGAGGTAAAGTAACCAAAGGAGAATGTAAGAGCAAATATAGACTATGATTGTAATAGTACTAAAAGTATTAAAATTTGTAAGAAATGGAATTTTAAAAAGTAAGTTTGACATTTTAAGTGGGTAGGGCTATAGATGAAGAGTTTTTATGATTGTTTGCTTATTGATATTATGTTGTTTATATAATAAATTAAAGTGGTATTGTTATATGTTTTAAGTTAAAAGTCTTGTATATAAGTGGGAAAGGTAGAGTAAAGATATACAAAAAATATTTACCTCCATAAAAGCAATGAGAAACTGGCAAAAATTATAAATATCAACTCTTTCAGAATTAAATGTAAAATCCAAGGAATATTTATTTAAGAACATGACTATTAGTAAGAACTATGCTTTGTGGTTATTTTGACTTGCTCTAATTCCATTGACCTTTCTCAAAATATGCATTAGCCTTGAAAATCAACAGCTTCACAACCACAACACTATGGAGGAGAAAAAGGGGTTTGGAGTTTCTGAAATGCCCCATCCCCAGAAAACTGTTATTACCTCATCTATTTCAAAGTTCCCTGGAAACACTTATTAACAGGGCTTGTCTTTTTGGACCTAAGTCAGAGCTCACTCACTGCAAATAATTTTCTCCTGAAGAATTTGTTGTAAATCATCATCATCAATTGTTTAACATTGCGTCTCCCTAAGGCAGGGATAACAGTTGGCACAACAGAAGCTGACCAAAAAAACATAAAATGTAAAGTTGGGAAATGAGATGTCCCTAGGGGGCATTGAAAATGTCCAATATATTCCTGGGAGTCTAGAAAGCCATATTCATGAGTAGTGCTGCACATATACCCAGAGAAGACTTGAGAAGACCTTAATCGCTCACCTCTGGTTGGTCTTGAGGCTCTGCACAAGCAAGAAGTGAAGGCTAAGACAGACTTTTAAATTGCTTGCAACATCCTTAAAGGTGTGCCCAACATGCATAAAGAACCCCTTGGCAAAGGCTGGAAGACTTATTGATTCAAGGATTTCAAAAAAGTCTCAGTACAGTCATTAGCTGAACACTAAACCAATGGAGCAGAGACTTGATGGTCATACATGAAAAAGAATAAAGACTTTACAGAATTAGTTCAAGAAAGTCATTAAACAAACAACAACAACACACTCTTGGGAGAGGAGGGATTATGATTTCTAGAGCTGCTGCATCCTATTATTTAACCCATCTCCTGTTTGCCCTGAGAATACTCACTGGTGGCCTTTGCAGCTGCTGTGTTTACCCTGAGATAATGCAGTGATTACAGTACTAATCTTACCCCCAAAGTTTGCCATGAAATATCTTGTTTTTATTATTATTTTCGCATCATTCTAACATATCTAATCTTTGAAAACAAATGACATTATTCTATTTATAGCATTCTGTTTTTAGTAGTGGTATTTCCATTTACAAAATATAGTAATTCTCAATTGCTTAAAATGTCAAATCTTAGATGGTCCACTTTGTATTGTTCCATACTTTGAAAATACTACATATAATCCTAATATGTTACATTAGGATTAGAGACAAGTTCTGTGTAGAAATAACTCCAAGAACAGTTTTTATATTTTATTTTCACATTGAAAACTAGTCATATTTTTTTTCTAAACAGGAAATGAGTTAAAATGTTCAATTTTCAACAAATAATTGTGAAATGTGCAAATAAAAATAAAGACCCATACACAAGAAAAAAAAAAAAGCAGTCGCTAGAAACTGCCCCTGAGGAAGCCCAGATGTTAGACTTACTAAATAAAAACTTCAAATTATCTATTTTAAATTAGTTTGAAAACTAAAGGACACTACCTTTAAAGAAGTAAAGTATGAGTACATTGTCTCACCAAATAGAGAATATCGATAAAGACATAGAAATGATTTTTAAAAAAATAGAAATTCCAATGTTGACAAATATAATAACTAAAACAAAAAAAATTATTAAAAAGGACTCAATGATAGATCTGAGCTAGCAGAAGAAAATATTAATGAGCTTAAAAGAGATCAATTGAGATTATCCACCCTGAAGAAAAAAGAATGAAGAAATATTATTAATAGAGTTCTAGAGACAATGAAATATCAAGCAAACATGTGCATAATGGGAGTCATAGAAAGAAAGGAAAGAGTGAAAGGGGAAGACAGATTATTTGAAGAAAGAATTACTAAAATTTTCCCAAATTTGAGAAAAACATTAATCTCTATATCCAAGAAGTTTGATAAACTCCAACTATAATAAACTCAAAGGGACCCGAACTTAGACACATCATAATTAAACACTTGAAAGATAAAGAGAACCTTGAAAATGCAAAGATTCATCACATGCAACAGATCTCAATAAAATAAATAGCCAACTTTCCATGGAAGCCAGAAGACAGCAGAATGTTGTATTCAAAGTGCTAAAAGAAAATGACTGCTAAGTGTTTATATCTGACAAAATTATCCTACAAAACAAGGGTGAAATTAATCTATATTACTTTAGAAAAAAATAGACTTAAAAACAATATCAATTTAAAATGAAAATTCTTACTGGAGACTAAAAAGGACATTCCACAATGATACAAGGATCGGTTCATCAAAAAACTATAACAATTATAAACATATATGTATCTACCAACACACCCCAAAGTACATAAAGCAAAAAATGAGAATCAAAGGGAAAATACACAGTTCAAGTACAATAGTTGATGGCTTCAAATCTTCACTCCCAGGATGGGGAAAGGGATACAAGGCAGCTTTCAGCCTCTGTGTGTTTAGAACTGTCCAACAAAATAATGGAAGGCATCTGCCTTAGAAAGTAGTTTAACAAACCTCTGTTCCTCTCCCAGTGTGTGGGGGTGTTGAGATCATAGGTACCCCAGAGGCTCGTCAAAGCATCCTCAGCCACTCCAAGGCCAAGCAGGCTTCCCCAGGGGATTTCTGGTAAATATAGTCGCATGTTTTTCTCCCTCTCCATTACATTTACAGGATTATTTCAAATATTTTTATAGCTGAAGTCTCTCACTCCCACCTACAGGTCATCCCTCAATCTGATGCTTTTCTCAGCTATCTAACTGAAAGAGATGACTGCCTCCCAGTGTGCCCTGGCCAACCCACAGGCAAGGGCCCAGGGCTAGACTCAGAGGAGGTGGTGATGCAAAGCAAGCCAAACAGTGAGGCCATTCCAGCATTAATTCAGAGAACCCACATCTTCAAACATTTCAGGCAGCAAATGCATCAAACGACAGCCTTATGGTCATATGGCCATCCTCTGTTGGAAACAAGTTCCCTCCTACCCTCGGGGAGAGGCAGAGCCTATAGGCACCAAGATTCCCACTCCCAGGATGGGAGAACTTACCCCAGACACAGCTAAGGAAGTCTGAATATAGGATGTTAGGTTCAATGCATTATAATACTGAGGCCACTCATCTCTCTGTTTAACTTACCTTCTGAAATCATTCTTGATGATGAGATCTGACATGTCTCTATTTTATTTCCTGCTACACAGTAGAGAAGAGTAAAAGTCCACTGAGAGAGCATGAGAAATTAAGATGATAGTGATCAAGAGTAGTCATTACCTGGAATATGATTTGACTTGCTTCTTGGCCTTCAAAAACAGAAAATGTCATGGGTTTTAGGGGTCCACTAAACCTCCCTTCTTGGCCATATCCACTTGTCTGTTAAAAAATAAAATGAAAATTAGCATTACCATCTATTATGAATGTATATGTGTCACTTGCTGATTTTATTGTGGCTTCCAGGACTGATATATAAAACAGAAGATTTTAACCTGGCTCAAAGCAATATGAAATCTAGTCAAAATTGTCAGAAAGAGGCTCTACTATGTCAATGGTTTGCTATGAACCTTGCATTGCTTTTCTCATTTAACCATTCAAGCAATGGCCCTGTAAGCCCTGTAGGAGGAATATTAACTCTCATCTTACAAATGAGGCTCAGAAAGGTTAAGCTACTTGTTCACAGTAAAATTTATAAGTGGTTGACACAGCACATACATGTGGATCTAACTGAACAAAAGCTCATGGTCTTCCCACAGTGCCACTCTGCCTTCTAAATTCTAGATGGTTTAACAATAGCTTCTTAAAACATCTCCCTTTACTTCTGTTAGCTCATAAGGAAATTCATGGAAGATTCCCTGAACTCTAGAGCTTACAGTCTCCCTAGAGACAATTGGGTTTATAAGGAGAAGAAAATACTACAGATATATTTAGTACAATGCTTGCTTGACACATAGTTACATGGTAAATTCATTCAAATTTGATTTGAATTTGGACTGTAACTTTAAGAAAAGCTTAGTGTTTAAGATTTAACTATCTTTATTCATTTAGAAAAAAATTAAAGCACAGAATGTTTACTTCAAGCAGTAACCTCACAGCAATTCTAATATTCAAAGACCCTGAACTTAAAAGGCAAGCAACCCTCTGCAGATGCCCAAATCCAGGGATAGTAAGAAGAACTCACACTTGCTAAGTTAGTATGTACTGAGCTCTGTCCTAAACATAGTTAAACCTGACAACAACCATAAGGAGGTAAATTATTGTTAGCTCATTTTGCAAGTGATGAGACTGAGACACAGAGAAGTTAAGTATTTTGCTCAGGTAGTGGCAGGAAGCAAGATTCAAACCTGAGACTTTAAAACCGGCTGTCTCAGTCACTACCCACCAGAGGAAACAAAAGCAGCAGAGATGTGTGGTAAGGTATGACTCCTATCATTCCCAACCAGGTAAAATGGGAAGCATCCAGCAGCAGCCCCTGCCATCCCTCAGTTTCTAGGACAACTGCTCTCTGAAGGGAAACACAAGGCAGAGTGGAGCAGATGGCACGCAGGAAAGGATAGCCAGCCAAAAACCCACCCATGGGGAGGTATCCTCTGGAAGGAGAGATTTAGCCCCCATACTTGATGCTGGTCTCCTCTCTTTCCTGAGCGGTTCTTCAGAACTCCTACTTATAGTGGAAATCAGGGGTGGGCTAGGTTAGAATCAAAAGCATATGGCAAGTCAATAGTTTTGAGCTAGACAGATAAAACTAAAAAGGTAAGAAGTGGAGAGGGGAGGGATTTGTGCAGGGGAGAATTTGTTTTCCACTTCTTTAGGGAGAGCAAGTATATCCTTGCCATGGAAATGCTGGGAATAACCCAGAAACAGTTAGTATGAGAGTGATGGGGGGAAATTATCTTGCACTAGATCCTTGGGTTAATTGAATCTTAAGTTGATAATGGTTGTCTGGTAAAGGAACAATAACAAATGAGAATACAGAGGAATTTGGAATTTGGTCCCCTCTTCTTCAGATTTACGGCAGGCCCTTGGATTAGCTGCCCCCAGCCATTGTCAACCTCTCTCCCATGGGAAACTAAGTGGTCTCTTTCCCAGACTCCTTTGCAGCTAGGAGGGTGGCCAAGTGAACCATTCTGGTTCATGAAAAAAAAAAAAAAGGAAAGTCTCCTGAGGAGTTCTGGTCAAGCTTTTGTTTTCCCGATGAAAAAAGACAGATGTGGCTGGCATTGCCCTTTACCTTCCTTGTTGTCACTCATATAATGGACCTTGTGTCTTTAGTTATGGCAGCCATCATGAAACCATGAAGGGACAACCCAGCTCAGAAAATGATAGAGCAAAAAGAAAGAAGCCCAAGTCTCTGATAACATCACAGACCTGGTGAACCTGCCCTGGATTGCCCACTTCAGGCTCCTTGTTATCTGAGGAAAATAAACCCCTATTGAAGACCTCTAAAGTTAAATGTCCTGTTACTTATAGCTAGAAGTACTCTATACTAAAACAATAATTTTATAGCCTATAGCTCGTCATTCCTTTCTAAGTTAATCTTCCTCTGGGGGATCTTCCTCCCTTCCACTCCTTTACTACATCTTCTTCAGGTCCATTAGCTCCTCTGGAAGTTGGGGCACAAGAACTGGGTGAAGATGGCCAGGTGCTGCCATGTTTGGTCCCAGACAAGGGCAATGATTTCTGTGGGGTTACTCTCTTCATCAACTTGCCACTTACATCAGTAAGTGGCCAGCCTTTCAGTTGATCATACCAGTGATGGCATCCAGAGGAAAACTGCATTAGTCAAGCAAACCTCATATAAAGTTTGCATTCTTTCTACAAGGACAAGCTGGCTTACCTATCAGGAAAGGAGGATACATCTCAGTTGCTGGGTTCAAATTTGGGTTCTTATATCGGGGCAACAAATCTTTCTTCCTGCCCATTAACACAGCTATCGAGACTATAAAGATTTCAAAATCCATGTGCACACCATGAGTCATCAGGCTATACTGCTAGAATTGAGAAGGGCAGTGTGGCAGAAACATATGAAAGGACCAGAGGGTTTATGTAGGAGTTGGAGGTAATAACACTCACTATCTTGTACAAAGAGGGGAAAGGAGGGGCAGAAAATGGAACAGACAGTTCTGAGTGTTCCTCATGTGGCAGGTATGGAACTAGACCCTCCACACACATCATTTCTTCTGGTTTTCATCAAAATCAGGAAAGTATCTCCAGAGAAGTCCCACAGCAGAAACACAGATACTTGGCTTTACAGTGGGATAAAGCCAGCTCTGTTGAATCAAGCCCCAACTCTGAACTATGTTGCTACACTGCCTTCCAGGCCATCAAAGGACATGTGCAATTGCCAGGTCTGCCTGCCTGGTAGCCACCCTCATTGCATTTTCCAGCAAGTGTTCTCTGAGTTGATTACATAGTATTTATTCCAAGATATTCTTCCTTCTGGAAGAATCATAGTCCCAGGCAAAACTCTAAAATAGGTGATTTCTCCTTGATTTCCCTTCCTCCCTATTCATCACCTTTTCCCAAACCCTGGATTACTTAGTTTCTCTCTCTTCAATGCCTTTACAATATATTCATGCAGTGTTTCTAACCCCTTTATGAAAACCAGTTCTCAGAAAGTAACAGGAGACCCATTCACAGTATAGAATAAATGACTGGCAATCATTTTAAATTACTACCTCTGCTGAAGAAAGCTGTATGGTAAAGGCAAAAACTCCAACTAAACTTTCACTCTTCATAGAGAGGATTTGGGAGTAAAGATGGGTGGAGGCAAGAGAGAGAAGCGGCTCCATCTTAATGTCCCTGAAATATCACCACAGAGGTAGTAATTTCCCTCCTTCAACCAAAGGAAGCTGTGCTTTTTGATTATCTCCTGGGCAAAGGCCATGCTATCAGCAGTATTTGGGCAGTATTTCTTACTATAAGTAGAAATCCCACTGGGATGAGAGCAGAAAGAAGGAAAACTTATTTTTAACTTTTATCCCAAAAGAAGAATGCATGTCTCTTCTTGGACAAAAAGCAGATGAGCTCACTAATATCAAATTATTGATAGCATCTTCTCTCTCTCTCTCTCTCTCTCTCTCTCTCTCTCTCTCTCTCTCTCTCTCTCAGATTTCATTGTTGTTTCCTAATATAAGCCCATAATTATGAATTTAATTTTTACCTTGTTCCTGTCACTGTGCTATGTGCTGAGGCTGCAAAGATGACTAAAACACAGTCCCTTCCTCATGGAGGTCAGGGTCCCTTTAAGTGTAGACACTGAATATTTAAAACCCTGTAGTAATGATAATAGCTAATATTTAATGAGTGCTTAGACTATGATAGTCACTAATCTGAGGGCTTTAAAAATGCATCGTCTCATTTAATTGCCACAATGTTCTGTAGGCAAGTAATCTTTCAGACCCCTTTCACAGTGCAGAAAACTGAGGTTCAATGCTTAAGCAACTCACCCATATTCCTATCATGGGTGAGTCACAGTGCCAAGTTTGAACCTAGATCTGACTTTACTATAACCTTTGATATATAGATAGCAAAGATTGTTTCAGAGAGTAGGAAGAAAAGAGAAGTCAAGTGGAGATGTCTGACCCAGTTCTTAAGTAATCCTAGTCACAAGCTTTGAGCCACTGGTCTTTGAGAATATGCGTTGCTCATAAAATTTTAACTACAGGTTATACACTCCTGGCCCTCCACCCCCAGGAAAAAAGCTGTGATATTTTCACAAGTTTTGTTCTACATCACTCTAAATATTTCGATCTGTGTGGGCTCTAGAGGGTTCTCTGGGACTTGAAATTTATATGTTACTTTATATGTTAAATTTATATGTTACAGAAGAAAGTAACCAAGATTTGAGGTGTGAGCATCATCTTCCTTCCAAGGTAAAAAGCAAATGCTTCTCCATAATCTTGCTTCATAATACAACAAATTGGCAAGTGCATGACATTTATGGATCTCATAAGTAAAATCAGGATAGCATCTCATTATCTGAGGTCAAGGGTTGGATTTCTTCAAATTTCATTCATATCCAATGTCTACAAGCCTGTCAGTCAATAGGCTTAGCTCAATAAATGGCTAAAGACAAATTGAATTAGAAAACTCTAAAACATTTATGGAAAGAAAAGTACAGAGTAGAGCAGGGTTGAAAATAGAAAAAATTATTTTCTTCATGTTTTACTGGTAATTTTTCATGATCAAAGAAAAAAAAATGGTCAAGATTAAGGGATTCGGACTAACACATGTAGCAATATGCTTTTATTTCCTGATTCCCTGACATGAAAATCTAAACTTGAGTAGATGGATTTGTTTTACACTTTGCCCATTAAGTGCCGTTGCCTTTAAGAGCTAAGGAGAAAGTATAGACATATGAATTATAGACATTCTATTAAAAATCACACATTGGGGCAAACATTTAATTTCGATAGACTCTTTTTTTAAGTGATAGCCATTGCTTCCCTGGTTTGGGGTAGAAGGATGGCAAAAAATATCTTAGTAAACAAATAAAGATCATCTTCTCTTACCAAATAAAGTGCAAGGAGATATAAGCAGTGTAGTTGGGCTTGCACCATCATGGTTTTCTTTATTCAATCTCCTATGAATAAACCAGAGATAAAAGCAATTAGTTACCAGTCTATTGAAATTATGTCTTTCCAACCACAAAAGATCATTGGACAACATCCAGTTACAATATAGTAGAATGGGAACCCTAAAAGCCAGTCTCTCCTCTGTTTGGAACCACCTAGTCTTCCAGAAGCTTCACAATACCTCATTCAGAGCAATGTACAAGTCAACATATCAAATCAAGCTCATGCTTCTTCCATTTCTTTAACCACTTCACTTTATTATAATCTTCTTTTAAAGGTCTTAAATAACAGATGATAAATATAATTTTCACTCTTGCTACATGGATGGGGAAGCTATGTTTTGGCAAATTCCAGGATAAATAGATACTAAAATTTTTGAGGTTCTGATTCAAAGCTACAAATATATGAGATTCCTGAAGAACCCAAAAATGTTAACAATCCTTCTTTCAAAAACCTCATCAGCTGCCTCTTTGTTCTTCTAAATGTTGTTAGCTGTGCAATACACTTAAGGAAAACATGTTCTTATTACTCTAAAAGAAACTAAATAAAAATCCAAATTCTGCCCTTATTCTCTGCTGTTTAATATTATTTTTCCTTTCTTTCTGTGACTTCACATTTCACAGAAATAATGTCTTTCACCATCATGACTAACAGATTTTAAGATCTAAGATAAATTTCCCACATGGCCTAGAAGCAGGGTTGTTGCCTATAATATTAGACTTCTCTAAATAAATTAAATTAAATTAAAAACACATTCAGAGGTGGTTCAATATAGTGGCAGAGGAAGATCCTGAACTCACCTCCTCTTATAGACATAAGTCTACAGCTACATTTGAATCAATTCCCTCTGAGAAGGACCTGAAGACTAGCTGAACAACTTCTCCACAACAAAGGATAAAAGGGTCACATCAAGACAGGTAAGAGAGATGTAGTCTTTCAAAACCTCATCCCCGGCATGGCAACACAAAGGAGAGAGATCTCACAAATATGAAGCTTATCCCTGAGGGGCAAGAGGTTCATGCCCTACATCAGCCAACCCAACCCTTGGGACCTGCACCCGAGACACTGCCTCCAAAATATCTGGCTTTGAAAAGTAGCAGGTCTTATGTCCAAGAGAACCATAAACTGTAGAGAATGACGATTTCACTTTTAAAGGGCTGTAAGCAAACTCACTTGCCAAGGGACCAAGTGCAAAAGCAGTAGTTTAAAAAGAACCTAGAATATATGTGACGGAGATTCATGTACTAATCTTAAAGTATCTACCAGAAGGGTAGGAGCCTGTTGGAACTTTCTCCAAGAATAGGGGTGCTGCTGAGGCACACTTTTGCATTTTCCATCTACCTTGCTAGCATCAGCACTAGTGAGCACAATATTTTCATTCTTTCTCTAACATACTAGTGCCAGTGGGCACACCTTGCCGTTGTGCTACTCCCATGGCCACACCAAGGTTGTGCACATGAACATCCAACCTCCTCATCACTCCCATTGCCCTGTCATGGCCAACAGGTGCATGCAGCTCACATAGAGGATGTCCCTTGAATACCTGACTCTGGTGGCCAGACAGGATTGCCTTTCTGGGAGCCACATGTCTGAAATAATTAGAGAGACAGTTTTTGGCAGGCTATCACCCCAAGGACACTGCAAAGAAAGCAGACTGAAACACATTTTCAATCTTCCTGTGAAAAAGACCTATTTTCTTGTCCTGGAGCTCCAGTCTGAGGGGCAGACTTCAAGTACCTCACACATCTAGAGGTTACAAAAATGCTCTCAGGGAACATAGGCTAGGGAACACCATCTTTGCTCTCTCCTTTGCTTCACTATAGCTCACCAGTACCTCCCAAATAAGAGCTTATACACTTGTCTGGACCCCAATTTTTACTACTGTCACTAAGGAGAAACCTCTAGATCAACTGGTCTGGAGTTCAGCAGGATTCACAATTGTGGTTCCACAAGGCTGTCTTAAGATTGCATGGCTTAAAATCTGTTGCCTCACAGTCTAGCTTCCATTTAGCCTGAAACTAGGTGCTGACTTAGATCCCTCCCTCTGGAACACTCACAGGTCTTGGTACACCCTCAAAAACTGAGACTTACCAAAAATAAATCAGGCTTCTATAGACAATCACAAAGGTTGGAGAGACAATCAAGAAATTGGGCAAGGTTAAACAATAAGGTTAATCTCCTACACAGTACTACTGTTTCAAGACTTGTAAAGAAAGCTCCGCTATTAAATACATAGAGACAAACACAGAGAGTTGGGAAAAATTAGGAAATAAAGGAATATATGCCAAATTAAAGAACAAGGAAAAAAACTTAATGAAACAGATGTATAAGTAATTTGCCTATTAGAGTCCAAAGTAATAGTCATAAAGATGCTCACTGAACTCAGGAGAATAGATGAACACAGTGAGAACTTCAGCAGAGATAGAAAATATTTAAAAGTACAAAATAGAAGCAAAAATGCTGAAAAATACAATAACTGAATGAAAAAAAATACACTAGAGGGGTTCAAAGGCAGACTGGATGAAATAGAACAGATCAGCAATGTGGAAGACAAGGTAGTAGAACTCACTCAAACAGAGCGGCAAAAACAAATAAATAGACAGATGATAATAGATGATAGATAGATGATAGATAGATAGATAGATAGATAGATAGATAGATAGATAGATAGATAGATGAGAGAGAGAGAGTGGGGGGGAGAGAGAGAGAGAGAGAGAGAGAGAGAGAGAGAGAGAGAGAGAAATGATAGAGCAAGCTTAAGGGACCTATGGGACAGCATCAAGTTGAATAACATTTATATTGTAAGGGTGTCAGAAGGAGAAGAGAAAGAAAGAGGCAGAACACTTACTTGAAGAAATAATGACAAAAATTTCCTCACCTTGGGAAGGAAGCAGACATTCAGGTCTAGGAAGCACAGACTGTTTCCAAGATAAACGAAAGCTATCCACACCAAGATACATTTTAATTAAAATGTCGAAAATTAAAGACAAAGAGAATCTTTAAAAAGCAGCAAGAGAAAAACAACCCCCATAGGACTACGAGCTGAGTCTTTAGCAGAAATTTTGCAGGTCAGAAGGAGCAGAATAACGTATTCAAAGTGCTTAGAGAAAAAAACTTCCAAACAAGAATACTCCATTTGGCAAGGTTATCATTCAGAATTGAAAGATAAAGAGGTTCCAGATAAGCAAAAGCTAAAGGTGTTTATTACCTCTAAACCGGCCTTACAAAAAATGTTAAAGGAACTTCTTTAAGCTGAAAAGAAAAGGAACTAACAAACAACATGAAAATATATGAAAGATAAATCTCATAAGTAAAGGCAATATATATTAAAGGTAGTAGATTAACCACTTATCAAGCTAGTATGAAGGTTAAAAGGCAAAAGCAGTAAAATTAACTATAACAATAATTAGCTCAGATAGACACAAAATTAAAAGTTGTAAAATATGACATTAAAAACATAAAACATAGGGAGTGGTAAACATAGAGTTTGAAGAATACTTTCAAATTTAACTTTCTATCAACTTAAAATAGATTGTTAAATATACTATTATATGTGAACTGCACGATAACCACAAAGCAAAAACTACATAGATACACAAAAGATAATGAGAGAGAAATATAAATATAACAACTACAGAAAGCCATCAAATCACAAGAGAAGAGAGCAAGAGAAGAATAAAAGGAAAAAGAGGAACTACAAAAAAAGCCAGAAAACAGGGAACAAAATGGCAATAAGCACATACCTATCAATAATTATTTTAGAGAGGATTCAAGATGGTGTAGAAGGTAGAGGCAGCACATGTCAACTCTAGTGACCACACCAAAATTATAACAAGATTTACAGAGCAACCAGTATGCAGAGTCGTCAGAGTTCCGGCTAAACATAAGCCCTAAAACTAGATCACCTCAAAACAGAAGGAGGGACAGAGACAGGAAACGACCAGTCCCATAACCGTGTGTGGCGAATGAGAATCAGGAGGGCTATCTTGGCTGCGGAGATACCTCCCCTGCCTGACGAGTGAGGAGTATCAGCCAGACAGAGGTGCAGGCAGAAGCCATTGTTCTGTCTTTGAGCCCTCCACCTTGCGAGCCTGCAGACACAGGTGCCATCAACCTGGATAACACAGATTGCTCTGCCCAGGGGATTCCCTGAGACTCTGACTCTCTTAACTTGTAAGCCCACACAAGTTGCTTCCAGTAATTTATTCCATACAAACAGGCTGTCTTGGCTCCTGTGGCAAATTTTAATAAAATCTCTCAAAAGCTCACAAAACCCAAAGAAGCAGCATCTGGCCTCAGTGTGCCCTGTACCTCTTGCTGAGCAACCTCAAACCCCACATCAGTGGCAGCTGGCCTCAGTTCCTGACTTACACCCTCAAGGCACCTATAAGCCCAGCATGGGTGGCAGACATATGTGGATCACTTGGTGACTCTTACTAGGTGGTCCTGGAGGTCCACAGGCTGTGACTAAACTTGGCCTGCAGCTGGACCCTTCCCAGGTCTTTGCCAAGGGGCCCCACAGCGCACCTACTACATAAAGCCATTCTACTAAGACTTAGGGAAACTTAGGAGCCCTACATACTACATGGAAACAGACACAAGGAGCAGGAAAAATGGGGAGATAAAGAAGCATGTCCTACATAAAAGGATAGAACAAAGCTTCAGAAAAAGAATTAACCAAAATGGAGTCAAGCAATATACCAGATGCGGAGTTCAAAACATTGGTTTTAAGGATGCTCAAGGAACTTAGGAGAAGAGTAGATGAACTCAGTGAGAACTTTAACAAAAAGATAAAAAGCATAAAATGGAGATGAAAAACATAATAAGGATCCAATCAGAAAATGAAGACCACAATATCTGAGATAAAGAGCACATTAGAGGGAATCAACAGAGTAGATGAAAAGGAGGATCAAATCGGCAACATAGAGGATGGGATAGCAGAGGACACCCAATCAGAATAGCAGCAAGAAAAAAGAATCCAAAAAAATGAAAGTTTAAAAAGCCTCTGAGACAATATCAGGCATAACAACATTCACATTATAGGGGTACCAAAAAGAAAAGAGAACAAGGAATTGAAAACCTATTTTGAAGAAATAATGACTGAAAATTTCTCTAACCTGGTGAGGGAAATAGACATACAACTCCAGGAAGTTCAGAGAGTCCCAAATAAGATGAACCCAAAGAGACCCACACCAAGACACATCATAATTAAAATGCCAAAAGTTAAATTCAAAGAGAGACTCTTAAAGCAGCAAGAGAAAAGCAATTAGTTACATACAAGAGAGTGCCCATAAGGCTGGCAGCTGATTTCTCAACAGAAACTTTAGAGGTCAGATGCGCTTGGCACAAAAAATTCAAAGTGATGAAAAGCCAAGACCTACAACCAAGATTAGTTTACTCATCAAAATTATCATTCAGAATTGAAGAACAGATAAAGAGCTTTCCAGACAAGAAAAAGCTAAAGAATTCATCATCACCAAGCCAGTATTACAAGAATGTTTGAGGGACTTCTTTAAGAAGAAAAAAATGTGTATCAAAAGTCTAAATAAAGAATGGCAATAACTACATACCTATCAATGAGTGCTTCAAATGAAAAAGAATTAAATGCTCCAATCAAAAGATAGGGTGGCTGAATGGATAAGAAAACAAGATCCTTATATATGCTGCCTACAAGAGACTCACTTCAGATTAAAAGACACACACAGACTAAGAGCAAGGAGATGGAAAAAGATATTTTATGCTGGACCTAGAGGGTAGTATGCTGAGTGGAATAAGTCTGATAGAAGAAAACAAATGACATATGATTGCATGTATATGTGGAACCTAAAGAGCAAAATAAATAACGAAACAAAGAGAAACAAACTCATGGGTACAGAGAACAATTAGAAAGTTGCCAGATAGGAGGGGATTGACAATGTTGGTGAAAAGGGGAAAGGAATTAAGAAGTACAAATCGGTAGTCGCAAAATAGTCATGGAGATAGAAAGTATAGCATAAGGAATATAGCCAATAATGTTGTAATAAATGTACAGTGTCAGAGGGGCAATAGATTTATTGGGGTGTTCACATTGTGAGTTATATAGATGCCTAATCACTATATTGTATACCTGAAACTAATATAGTATCATATGTCAACTATTAACTAAAAAAATAAAAAATTATGAAGTTTTAAAAAATAATAAATGTTAAAGAATATAAAAATAATAAGCTTTTCTCTAATTATCCACATCTTAAAAAAAAGAATCTTCTCTTTCAAAAGAAAATAATTATTATTTTAAATGTAAGTGGATTAAATTCTTCAATCAAAAATAACAAGACTCATTTATATGCTGCCCATGAGAGACTCACTTCTGGTCTAAGAACACATCCAGACAGGAAAAATCAGTAAGCAAAGTAATCTAAAATGACACATTAAACTACATTAACTTAATGGATATATACAGAACCTTCCATCTAAAAGCAGCAGAATACACATTCTCAAATGCACATGGATTATCCAAACTAGATCACATGTTAGGCCACAAAATAAGTTTCAATAAATTTAAGGTTGAAATTGTATCAAGCATCTTTTCTGACCACAATGGTATGAAACTAGAAATCAGTTACAGGAAGAAAAATGAAAAAAAAATCACAAATGTGTGGAGATTAAACAACATGCTACTGAACAACCAAAGTGTCAATGAAGAAATCAAAGAAGAATTTTAAAAATGAAACAAATGAAAATAGAAATACAACAGTCAAAAATCTATGAGATGCAGCAAAATCTGTTCTAAGAGGGAAGTTTATAGCAACACAGGCCTGTCTCAGAAATAAGGAAAAAATCTCAAACAATCTAACTTTACACCTAAAAGAATTAGAAGAAGAACCAATGAAGCCCAAAGTTAGTAGAAGGAAGGAAATAATAAAGGTCAAAGCAGAAATAAATAAAAAATAAACTAAAAAAAAATAATTAAAAAAAATCAATGATACTAATAGTTTATTCTTTAAAAAGATTTTAAAAGCTGGCAAACTTTTAGTAAGACTCACCAAGAAAAAAAGAGAGATCAATATATAAATAAAATCAGAAATGAAAGAGTTTTTTGTTGAGGATTTTTGTGTCTATTGTCATTAGGGAGATGGCCTATAAGGATCATAAGAAAAACCATGAACAATTATATGGCAACAAATTGGACAACCTGAAAAAATGGATAAATTCATAAAAATATACATTCTTCCAGACTGAATCAGGAAAAAAATAGAAAATCTGAATAAGCCAATTATTAGTAAGGAGGTTGAATCAGTAATAAAAAACCTCTCAATATACAAAATCTCAAGATGTGAAGGCTTCACTGATGAATTCTACCAAACATTTATAGAATATTTAATATCTATCCTTCCCAAATGCTTTCAAAAAGTGGAAGAAGAGGGAATGCTTTCAAATTCCTCTTATGAGGCTAGGATTATTGCTTCCAAAACCAGGCAAAAACAGCACAAAAAATTAAACATAGATGTAAAAATCTTCAACAAAATATTAGCAAATCAAATTCAACAATATATTAAAAAGATAATATACCATGATCAAGTAGGATATATTCCAGGGGTTAAAGAATTGTTCAAAGTCCTCAAATCAATCAACATAATATAACACATTAACAAAATGAAAGATAAATATCATATGATTATCTCAATAGATGCAGAAAAAGCATTTGACAAAATTTAATATCCATTTATGATAAAAACTCTCGACAATGTGAAAATAGAGGGAATATACCTCAACATAATAAAGGCCATATATAACAACCCACAGATAACATCATACTCCATGGAAAAAAGCTACAAGCATTTTTCTTAAGATCAGGAACAAAGCAAGAATGCCACCTGTCACCACTTTTATTCAACATAGTATTGGAAGACCTAGTCACAGCAATTAGACAAGAAAAAGAAATAAAAGTCAACCAAAATGGAAATGAAAAAGTAAAACTGTCACTATTTGCAGATGACATGATACTATATATACTCTATATAGAAAACCAAAGACTCCATCCAAAAAATAAAAAACTGTTAGAGCTAATAAATGACTCCAGTAAAGTTGCAAGATACAAAGTCAATATACAGAAGTCTGTTGCATTTCTATACACTAATAACAAACTATCAGAAAAAAAATTAAGAAACTAGTCGCATTTACAATTTTATCTGAAAGAATAAATTTAACCAAGGAGGTGAAAGACCTGTACCCTGAAAAGTATGACATTGATAAAATGAATTGAAGAAGATACAAATAAATGGAAAGATATTCTATGCTCTTGGACTAAAAGAATTAACATTGTTAAGAATCTCCATACTACCCAAAGCAATCTACAAATACAATACAAGCCCTATCAAAATTCCAGTGGTATTTTTCATAGAACAAGAACAAATAATTCTAAAATTTGTATGGAACCATGAAAGGCCCTGACTAGTCAAAGCAATCTTGAGAAAGAAGAAAATAGCTGGAGGTTTTACATTCCCTCATATCAAACTATATTATGAAGCTATAGTAATCAAAAACTGTTATTTACATGAACACAGACACATAGATCAATGTAATAGAATAGAGACCCCAGGAAAAAAAAACCACCTATGTGTGGTCAATTAATTTATGAAAAGGACCCAAGAATATACACTGTGGAAAGGATCGTCTCTTCAATAAATGATGGCAAGAATACTGAACAGCCACATGCAAAAGAATAAAACTAGACCCCTATCTCATACCATGAACATAAATTAACTCAAAATAAATTAAAGACTTGAATGTAAGAACTGAAATGATAAAATTCCTAGAAGAAAACATAGTAAACTCTTGATATTGATTTTGGCATCGAATTTATGGATCTGACTCCAAAAGCAAGATCAATAAAAGAAAAAATAAACCAGTGGGACTACATCAAATTAAAAAGCTTCTGCACTGCAAAGGAAATCATCATCAAAATGAAAAGACAACCTACTGAATGGGAGAAAGTATTTGTAAATCATATATCTGAAAAGGGGTTAATATCCAAAATATACAAAGAATTCAAACAACTCAATAACAAAATAAACAACAATCCAATTAAAAATGAGAAGTGGATCCGAATAAACTTTTTTTTAAAGACATAAGATGGCCAACAGATGCATGAAAAGAAGTTCAACAATAGTAATTATCAGGTAAAAGGAAAATCAAGGTAAAATGAGGTAATCACCTAATGCTTGCTAGAATGGCTATTATCAAAAAGACTAGATTAATAAGTGTTGGTGAAGATATGGAGAAAAGGGAACCCTCATACTCTATTGATGTGAATGTAAATTGGTGTGGCCACTATGGAAAACAGTATAAAGTATCCCAAAAATTTAAAGATACGACTGAGCTGGGAAACATGGTGGAGTGAGAGACATCTCCAAATCTCTCTCCTTGAAATAACAATAAGTTGAACATCTAAAACTCCACAAAAAACACCCAACTGCACACCAGCATGTCTGAACGTGGGATCTGCGCATAAGAGCCACCACAGGTCAGAAGCCCGAGTGTCAGGCAGTGTTCTGGAAGAAATAAAGAAGCTTCCTCTCACAGTCTTTGGAGCTGCCTGCAGGAGGAGAGAGAGGGGTGAAGGTGCGGGAACATCCCTGAACAGCCCTGCGGGTAAGTGCTGTGAGTTCCACGCAGAAGGCGTCAGGGCCCAGTCATCAAGGTAGAAAGCAGAGAAGTGGAATGGGACTGCAGAGAAACAACAGTTGATTTTTACCAGCCCTAGTGGCAAACCAAGGCTGAGCCATAGCGCCCAAGTCCCCACCCAGAGGACCCCTCCCCCTATACCCTCCAAGACCGATCACTGCAGAGCCCCAGGGGAATCTGAGTAAATGTTGCCAGGACTGTCCCTGACACTGACAGGGACTGTCTGAGAGTAGTGAGTGTGATTAAGTATGTACAAGAAAATAAAAAAAGGAATTATTTAGGCTTTATATAAAGCAGGGATCCAAGAGGCTTATATGCCACCTACTGGAAGCCAAAAGAAAAGCACCTTCTTTGCAGCAGGCTAAAGAAAGACCTTTGTATAATAGATCTTCTTCTGGGAAAAACAGCAGAATACACTTCCATTAATTCTCAGTTGGAGAAATAGTCCAATAAACACCATGAACAACCAAGGTGACAAGGTGTCTCGAAAGAAAGAAAGAAAGAAAGAAAGAAAGAAAGAAAGAAAGAAAGAAAGAAAGAAAGAAAGAAAGAAAGAAAGAAAGAAAGAAAAGAAAGAGAGAGAGAGAGAGAGAGAGAGGGAGGGGGGAAGGAGGGAGGAGGGGGAGAGGGAAAGGAAGGAAGGAAGGAAGGAAGGAAGGAAGGAAGGAAGGAAGGAAGGAAGGAAGGAAGGAAGGAAGGAAGGAAAAAAAGAAAGAAAGAAAGAAAGAAAGAAAGAAAGAAAGAAAGAAAGAAAGAAAGAAAGAAAGAAAGAAAGAGAAAGAAAGAGAAAGAAAGAAAGAAAAGAAAGATTTCCAGAAAATAAGCTTGTAGACATAGAAATATGCTACTTAAATGACACAGAATTCAGGGTGGTACTTCAGAAAAAACTTGAGAAGTTCCGAAATGAGTCATATCAACAGTTTTAGGAACTGAAAAAACAACTAGATGATCAGAGCAAGGAGACTGAAACCTTCAAGAAGAACAGAATAGATGTTCTGCAGATACACACACACACACACACACACACACACACACACACACACACACTGCAAGAGTTGAAAACTGAAATAGCAAGCTTGGGAAATAGACTCGACCAAATGGAGGAAAGGATCAGTGATATCGAAGACGGAAATCTAGAAATAAATCAGAAGGAAAAAGAGAGAACTGAAGGCTGAAAAATGATGAAAGAGAAATACGAGAACTAGCTGATACCATCAGGATAATGGGCATTACCAAAGGCAAGGAAAAGGAGCAGGGACTAGAAAGCATTTTCAGACAAATAGTGGACGAGAATTTCCCAAATCTAAGGAATGAGCTGGAGCTCGGAATTCAAGAAGTCAACAGAACATCCAATTACCTCAACCCCAAAAGGCCTTCACCAAGACCATTGTATTAAAGTTATCAAAAATCGATGACAAAGATAGAATTGTCAGGGCAGCCAGGGAGAAGGAAACAGTAACTTATAAAGGAAAACCCAATAGATTGCCCTTGGATTTCTCAGCGCAAATCTTACAAGCCAGAAAGGAATAGAATCAAATATTTAAACTATTAAGTGAAAGGAGCTACCAGCCTAGAATAGTGTATGCAGTTAAGCTCTCCTTTAGATATGAAGGAGAAATAAAGACCTTTCCAGACACACAAAAATTGAGGGAATTCTCCACTACGAGGCCTGCACTACAGTAAATACTGAAAGGGGTAAGCTCACCTAAAACAAAATAACAACAACAACAACAACAACAAAACATAATTAGGAGTAAGGTGATGAGCAGGCAAATAGAAGCAGCGGAGTGCAAGCCTTACTAAGAACAGGGCATTATAAGCTTAAATAATAAAAAGAGATTTGCTATAGCAAGATAGTAGTGAATGTTCAGCACATATAGGGACAAATAGAGATAACAATGACTGAAAAGGGGAGGATTCAAAGATCCAAATTTGCAGAAGGGAAAGGAGATAAGGCGCAGGCAGAAGGAAATGGATGACTGTATATACAGAACAATCCTTTACATATTCGTAATGGTAACCACATAGAGAAGATTCAGAACTGAAATATATAACATAAAACAAGAAGAACCAGAGGTAAAACCCACACGACCCAACCGAAATAAAGAAAACAGAAGCACAAGGACAAGAAAGAAATGGAAACATTGAGCTACTAGAAAGCAAAAGATAGAATGGCTATAAGAAGACCTCATATTTCAATAGTTACTCTGAATGTAAATGGACTGAACTCACCAATAAAAAGGCACAGAGTTGCAGAATGAATCAAAAAACAAAACCCATTGGACTGAAAAAGTTGAAAATCACATGATATCAGTTATATGTGGGATTTAAAACTAAAAGCAACCAATGAACAGAACAAACAAACAGAGACTCATGGACATGGTCTATGGACTAGCGGTTAGCAGAGGGTATGGGGTGGAGGAGAAAGGGGAGGTAGGCGGGGTAAATGGGGTCAAATATAGGGGGAGGGGGAGGGTGAAATGAGTAAAGGAGATCAAATATATGGTAGTTGAAGGAAATTGGACTTTATGTGGTAAACACACAATAAAATATACATATTATAATATACTTGTGAAAATTATATAATTGTATTAACCAATGTTACCCCAATAAACTTAATACACAAGTAAAAAAAAATAAAAAATAAAACATGATGTGAGAAATCGCTATGTGGATAGTTGTTTAGAACCCTCCCCCCAGGTCTGTTTCTCCACCGACAAAAATGGAGACAATTCTGTCTACCCTCCAGTGTTCTTGTGAAGATTTTTAAAAAGTAAAGTATGTTGATGTGTCTACTTCGAAAAAAAATTAAAGATAGAACTACCATATAATCCAGATTTTCCATTTCTTGTTATTTATCCAAAGAAAACAAAAATGCTAATTCAAAAAGATAAATGCACCCCTTTGTTCACTGAGGTATTGTTCTCTATAGCCAAGATAGGGTTACAACCTAGGTGCCTATTCATGGATGAATAAAGAAACTGTGATATATACATGCGTGCGCGCGCGTGCACACACACACACACACACGAATACTACTGAGCCATTTTAAAAAAGGAAAAAATCTTGCCATTTGCAACAACACTAATGGATCTTGGGGGTATTATGCTAAATTAAATAAGTCAGAGAAAGACAAATACCATATAATTTCTCTTATATATAGAATCTAAAAAACAAAACAAACTAATTAAAATAAAACCAAACAAAACTCATAGATACAGAGATTTGATCGGTGGTTAACACGGAGGAAAAGGGTTGGGGACTGAGCAAAATGGGTAAAGGGGGATGATTGTATAGTGATAGATGGTAACTAGACTTATTGTGATAATCATTATGGAAAATATACAAATGTCGAATTGTTATGTTGTAGACCTGAAACTAATATTATGTTATATACCAATTTATTTCCATTTTTTAAAAATTCATTCATTTTACTAAAATTTTAATCACTTTATTATCTCTAAGGAGTATGGATGATCTTGATTCACTTCAGCTCTTTCTTTATTTTTAAAATTTTCTATATTGAACATATATCACTAATATATTTGGTATATCAAAATGGTTATTAACATTCTAAGCACTCTAAAACTTTAGATCTCGAAATTTTTAAATGTTTTTTTTATTTGGAAAGCTTGCATATGAACTTTTAAAAGGTAGAATTACTGTCCCATTTTAGCCTCCCAAATGCCATGGGAGAGAAAGAAAGAAATGAGCATTTAAAGCATCATCTGTGTGGTAGATTTATGGAGGGTCCTTTACAAACAGATAACAGTGACACAGAAAATGGACTCTACATCAGAGAGCCTGGACTGGAAACCCAGCTCTGCCTTTTACTAGCTGTGCATGCATGGGCAAACCACTTAATCTCTCTGTGCCTTGGTTTCCTCAAATGGAAAATACACAGCAATTATGCAATAATAAATGTATGTTCTTATGAGCATAATGAGTCAGAAATTGTTATTCTTATTTTATACATGAGAAAATTCAGGTTCCAAGTTAAGCAATTTGTCTAACGACATATAGCCAGAAAGTGACATTGCCGTGCTTCCAATCAGATCTGTCAGATTCTAAAGTCCAAAACCTCTTAAATTCTTTATATTATATGCTAAATAGTGTGATAGCTACAGAGAAGTTGGTATAAGCATAAAGATATATAAAATGTACATATTGCTTATATATACAATACAACTTAAGCAGCTCATCCCAAAGTTCTACAGCTATTTTAAGGAATCGCCTCCACTCAAATCCTTCAGGAAAAATTCCATGAACGTTTAAAAATTAGCTTTTGCCTCAGAATTAATTTGGTTTAATGTGTCTAAACATCATTTTAGAATTGGCTCATTATGTTAAATACAAACAAGACATTTTTCTACTGCTTTAGACTGTATATATAGTTTGGAAACATAGAAATAAATAACAATTCCAGGTTCTAGCATATTGTAAATGAAATATTTGTAAATGAACAAATTGTTATTCTTACATCTAAGTAGTTTTTTTTTATATTAGAAAAAATAACATAATCAGCAATCACCAATACTTGCTTAAGAAAGGAAAAACATAGGCAATAATGATACATTTGGGAATCTTTCTCCTCACATACCTCAGAACAAGATCTTTCCAACACTGATTATAACGTACTCTTCCAGCCTTACTTCCCACTCCCTTCCCACACCCAGTAACATTGTACACCTAGGTGGACTTTGCACCCTGAGCTTTCCTGTCTCTGTGCTTTGGTACTTGCTGTTCTCTCCACCTGGCACAGGGCCCCACCTGGAGTCAGTAGACAATTGACCTTTGCATCATGAAGTTGGATTGAGAGTATCTTTCTCTACTTCTACTTCTCATATCTAGGTCCAAAGTATTCATTTATTTCAAAAGAATTGAATTGTTATAAAAAGCATCTATAATGCTATAGATCTTGTGCTAAGAACTAGGAAACCAAAGTACAGGGTCTGCCTTCCTGGGACTAAAGTACAGGGTCTGCCTTCCTGGAACTAAAACTGAAATCTTACTTCTTTTGGAAACCCACTGTTGATTTTTCAGCCAGAAGTATCTTCCTCTCAAAGCCCCTCCTGCACAAACCTTATCTTTCATTGTTTATTTATATGTTTGTGTTACTATCTCTACTAAAAAATAAACTCCTTCAAGACAGAGAGAGGCCCGATTTCAAAATATGATTTCTTAACTCTTACAGCTTTTCACACTATGCCTTGCATATATTAAGCCCTTAAAGAAACATCTATGTGGTAGATTTACGGAGAGTACATTACAAACAGAATAATAGTAACACAGAAAATGGACTCTACATCAGAGAGCCTGAACTGGAAACCCAGTTCTGCCTTTTACTAACTGTGAGGCCACAGGTATACTACTTAATCTCTCTGTGCCTTAGTTTCCTCAAAAAACATTTTTTGGGGGAGTAGAGAGCAAAAACTTCTATTTTTGTTAAATTCAAAAACATTTGTGATTGTCTAATATTGATATCCTATTAATTTGTCCAAATTGTAAGAGAATGGATTTCAGAATAACATAAAATTTTAAAGGAAACTAATGAGATTTAAATATTTATTTTGATGCAAAATAATGAATTTTGGTTGTTGACAAAAAGACTGTTTCAGTTTTAAATATACTAATAAATATTTGTTGAGTAAATAGGTGAAGAACTAGTTGATATACATAGTTTCCCCTTCAACTGATTTTCTTTGCAGCACTTTAATCTTCCAAATACACATAAACTGAATGATAAGAAAGCAAATAAGATAAATGCCTTACTTCAGTCAGATGTGCAAAAAGGCCACTGGTAAGGTGTTTTGATGGAATCTGAAAAGTAAAAGTAGCAATATGCCTATCCTTTATTTTGTCACATTTATTCTTATCCCTCACAGAAGGGTTTCCCATGAAACATAAAAGTTATTGCTCTCTACTCCAAAGGCCTAGGGTTTCATAATTTATTTGCAGACAATTCTCCCATACAGTGATACAACTGTTAGGAGCACAGACCCTGGCATTATTAGACTGACTGGTTTGAATCCTGACTCCTCCACTGACTTATGTCTATTCATCTGTAAAGTAGGGATAGTAATAGTATCTAACTTTGAGAGTTATGTGATTCAGCGAATTAATATTTCTAATAGTGTTTGCCAAATAAAAATTCTTTCTGCCATCCAAGTTTGCTTAGTCACAACCTTAAACATTATATAAAGGACATCTCCTTTCTTAATCCCCAGTTTTTGGTGGCCCCCCATAATGATAATACTCAAGAAGTAGCCTTCAGAGCAACATCCCCACAGTCAAATGAAGTGGCAAGGCAAAGCCTTTATCCAAATGATCCAAGGCCAACTACATTAATGCTAGAATCATGCCAGAAGAGGACTTTGGCCTCTCAAACAAGTGTTGCCTGTATTTCCTCTTGGCATGTGATATTTCCACCAATGAATATCACGCCCTGGATCATAATGAGGATGGCAAGAAACAATAGTTTATAACTTAAATTGCCTAAAACCACCAAGTTACACATACTTGATAGATTTCCTCACAAACATTATTTTGAAAAGGACTGGGGTAGCTTTCAGATAATTTAGTGACATTTTATTTCAACTACCTGAAATTGTTGATCCAATAGTCTTCTTGGACTTTTACTATTTGTCAGGGTCTTCCTCAGATTCAAAGATTAAAATCAGACAGTGTCTATGGCAACTATCCAAGAGGCCAAACACATCCTTAACAAAACAGGTCAAAGTTTTGTAAAAAGAAAAAGAAGTTTTGAAAACCCACCGCCACCTACAAATATGGAATCAGGGCTGCTGGTCTTGTTGCTTAGGGCTGATGCTTTCATTTAATTCACCACAGCCCACAAAACACTAAAATATTCCACATCCTGAATCTGTGTTCAGCCAGGATACCAACACAAAGGCAGCTAAAATTTACTGAAAAAAGGTTGCCACACACATGCTGAGACTTCTATATGAATTATCTTATTCATTTCTCATAAGAACCCTATGAAGCATGTTCTATTACAGTTTACCTCTTAAAGACTGAAAATCAAAAGGTAGGGGTCAAAGAAATTAAGAGACTTGCCCAAGATCACACTGTCTAGCTAATTTCAAAGCTATGTTCTTATTCATATATTATTCTCCCTCTGAAGTCACAAACACCCTAATAATATCATCTAGTATCAATTCACTTGTTACACATCTTTTCAAAAATTCAAAAAAGCTATTTTTCACTCAGTGGCTACTCTTCCTCTTCATGCTGACATTACTCCCCCTTTTCAGAAGAACATCACCCAGGAGATTTATTTCCTACAGCACATATATTTTTCTGCTGTTCTGTCTCTCCTCATTTCCCCTCTGAATTTCACCTCATCGATCTCCCATTTTTTGACAAATTCAGGGCACAAGTGTTATGGGTTGAAAAGGGTCCCTCCCCCTCAAAATATACTGGAGTCCTAACTCCCAAGTATCTCAGAATATGGTAGTGTTTGAAGATAGGGTCTTTACAGAGGTAATGAAGCTAAAATGAGGTCATTACGGTGTACCCTAGTTCAATATGACCTGGTATTCTCATAAAAAGGGGAAATTTGCATACAGAAACAGGCATAGAGGCAAGATAACGTAAAAAGGCATAGAGGGAAGATGGCCATCTACAAGCCTGAAAAAGATCCTCATGGCCCCAGAAGGAACCAACCCTGCTGACACCTCCAGATCTGTGAGAATAAATTTCTGTAGCTTAAGCCACTCCAGCTATGGTACTTTGTTACAGTAACCTTAGCAAACTAATACACCAAGAAACTCTAGTTTTCACTGAAAAAGGTGCTGCCATCCCAGAATAGAGGTGGCCCGATGGAGTTTATTCAACTATTATAGATACAGCTTGATTGATTCTCCTGCTGGGTTCCAATCCTCCCAAGAGCTATTTTAAACACTCTTGTCATTTTCCCATTTTTTTTGAGTAAGGAGAGGGAATTTCTAGGTTCCCAGTCTCAAAACTTGCAAGTGGCTCAATTCACAAACATTGATTTTCCCCCTTATAGAAAAGTAAGTGATAGGGAAGCCTTAAATATAATCAGTTATCTCCCATCCTTTTATTTAAAAAAATACCATTAAGAGTTTAGAATTTAATTAATTTACCCTGTTCTAAAATTGAACCATGCATTTCCAAAGAACAAAGAAGATATAGAAGAAGAATGCAAAATTCATTTTTAAATATTATAGGTAATGTGGGCAGGAACGAATGTGACTGGAATTCCTAACATCACCAGGACCAAGCAACACCAAATATTCTTTTATTTTACTGCTGCATTGTATATTGCTAGGAGCAGTATAAATTATAAAGCAAGACCAGATATGAATAAAGATCAGACTAAAAGCTCACTCACACCATTGTTCATCAAGTCATGAGCAGACCAATTATGCCTCTTTTGGGTCTCACTCACAAATCTCTGGCACCAATTACATCATTTAATGTTTGGAAAAATCATGGAGGATCAGTCCAATCAGACTCTTGAAAATTTCAGGACGCAATCAAAGTAGTCATTAATAAGCTAGAAAAAGGCAGGCATAAAATCAGGACTGCTGCCTTGCACTTTAGGCTGATTAAGAGCAAAAAAAGGAAAAAAGAGAAGGAAGGGTAGATGTTTCCCTGCCCTGCACACAAACACACACATAAATGTGAGCACTTTTTTCTTTCACTAAACTTTGCAATATATATATGCCAATCCTTCAGTATATGAAAACCTAGATTTACAAAAGTGTAAAATTGAAGGTGATTATTTGTTTTATCCATAGGTTCCTGGTCAGGTAAATGGACTCACAGGAAGATAAATGGCTGAACTTGGTCTACAACAGAGCTCCTACCAAGAGGCCCTAGAACAAACACACCCAGTAGCCAGCTTCAGACCATACCACAGCACCACCCAACCACCTCCACAAACAATACACTCAAAGGGTAAACTGGGAAGACACTAGACCCCTACTAAAGAAAATCCTGCTCCAAAGGGTCAGCCTCTGCACAATACTTCCTCCACGATAGTCATAGCCAGTCCTTACAGCTAATTAGCTTGATGATCAATCCCTCTTATTGACATGCAAACAGCAACCAAGGCTCAACTACAACAGGAGGGCATATACAACCCACACAAGGTACATACCTGCTAAGGTGACTAGGGAGACAGTGCCATGGGGCCCCACAAGACATCTACTACATAAGTCTGCTCTACTAAGTCTGGGAGATGTAGCAGTTCTACTAATATATAGAAATGAACACAGGGAGGCAGCCAAATGGACAAACAAAGAAACTTGTCCCAAATGAAGAACAAAACAAAGTTCCAGAAAAAGTACTAAACAAAATGGAGAGAATCTTCTAGATGCTCATTCAAAACATTGATTCTAATTATGCTCAATGATCTCAGTGAGAACTTCAACAAAGAGATAGAAAACATAAAAATGGTAATAGAAAACATGAAAAAGAACCAATCAGAAATGAATACAATAACTGAAATAAAGAATACATAGAGGAAATCAGCAGTAGATCAGATGAAGCAGAGAATTGAATCAGAAATTGGGAAGACAAGGTGGAGGAAAACAACAAATCAGAACAGCAAAAAGGAAAAAGAATCCAAAAAGTAAGGATAGTTTAAGTATCAATATTCACATCATAAGGATACCAATAAGGAGAAGAGAGAGAGCAGGAATTGGAAAACATATTTGAAGAAATAATGATGCAAACTTCCCTAGCCTGGTGAAGAATATTTTGACATACAAACCCAGGAAGCACAGAGTCCCAAACAAGATGAACCCAAACAGGCCCACACCAAGACACATCATAATTAAAATGACAAAGGGAGAATCTTAAAAGCAGCAAGAGGAAAGCAGTTAGTTGCCTACAAGGGAGCTCCCATAAGACTGTCAGCTGATTTCTCAACAGAAACTTTGCAAGTCAAAAGGGCTTGGCACAAAATATTCAAAGTGATGAAAAGCAAGGATCTACAACCAAGATTACTATACCCAGCAAAGCTACCACATAGATTCAAAAGACAGATACAGAACTTTCCAGACAAAATAAAACTAAAGGAGTTATGACCACCAAATCAGTATTACAAGAAAAAAGGGACTTCTTTAAGAAGAAAAAAAAGATTGAAAAATATAAATAATAAAATGGCAAAACTACATATCTAGCAATAATTGCTTTAAATGTAAATGAATTAAATGCTCCAATCAAAAGACATGGGATGGCTGAATGGATAAGAAAACAAGATCCTTATATATGCTGCTTACAGGAGACTCACTTCAGATCAAAAGATGTAAACAGACTGAAAGGAAGGGATGGAAAAAGATATTTCATGAAAATAAAACCTAAAAAAGAAAAAAAAGCTGGGGTAGCAATATTTATATCAGACAAAATAGACTTTAAAACAAAGGTTATAACAAGAAACAAGGAAGGATCCAGCAATTCTATTCTGTGTATTTATCTGAAGAAACCAAAAACACTATTTTGAAGCGACATATGTGTATCCATATGTTCATTGCAGTATTATTTACAATAGCTAAGTTATAGAAGCAACCTATGTATCCATCAACAGGTGAATGGATAAAGGAGTGTGTGTGTGTATATATACATATATTTCCTTCATATCTAGCAGACCATCACAAGGGCTTCACTGGCCTAAAGAGGAGGGTGGGAATCACTATTTCTCACAAAAGATGGCTTAATTATTTTTGACCAAGTTTTTTTCATGTAGTATACAACATTTCTCCATGTATTATAAAGTGTACAGATAAGCATTTTATCAAGATAATAAAGTCACAATTTCTGGCCTTGGAAATTCAGTATGAGGTAAGCCCCATCCCACAGGGTTTAGACACTAAGATTTAAAAATAAATAAATAACTTCAATAATACTAGTTTCTTTATAAGGTGACCCTGAGGCAAGATTCTTCTGATATGCAGTTATGCTAAGGATGGTAGGTTAACTTTCTAATTTTGGTAATTAAATCATAAATGGCAACTGGATAAATAATATAAATTTATTAAGGGATACCACATCACTATGAAATCTCACTCATGAGTTAGTTTCTTATAATTAAAACAAAAATATATATAGCTAGCATTTATTAAGTTAAGCACTTTGGACAACTTATTTTATTTAAATATCACAATGAATCTATAAAATAGATCCTGTTGTCATCCTACAGAGCAGGAAATTAAGCTAAGAGAGGTGAGGAAGGCAGTCATCTGACCTCCAAGACCAAGTACGGAACTCTCCATGTGAGGAAAATGTGTTCTTCTTTGGTTTAAATATTCCTTAAGAGCACAAATATACAATTGTGATTTCTCTTTGTTTCTTAATCAAGAACTAAAGGTCCTAATGTTTTAAAATAATTAAAATATGAAAACAAATTATTGTTTCAGATTATCATGGATGAGAGAATTCAATATGTCAGTTTTACAGAGTATTTTAAGAGAAATTAATTTTTTGTGTGTCACACACATAATAATCAAATATAGCTTGGTCTATTATATATGCATAAATGAAAAATCAAATTTAGTATAATTAATACCTCAACCACTGGGTAACTAACTGCTTTTATTAATATTTTTTGTACCTAAGTAAATGTTTCTGTTTGTTCTCACAATTAACAAATAGGTAGGTAGATATTCTTCTAACAAACTTTAGTACCTCTTTCATTGTTTAATCAATAAATAAGCTACAGAACAACTAGCCCCATTCTAAATTTGATTCCAGGTATTTCTGAGTGAATGCAAATTTATGCCAATGAATAAATCTATATATTCCTATCCATGTAAACTACCACCCATTAAAGCACTTATTTGTGAGCTTTTGGAGAAAGGAGCATGATGATGCCCAGCTTTCTTTCTCAAGGTCATCTCTCTTTCCATGGAGGATAAGTACAGGCACACTCTCCTTTCCAGAGAGTTCCTTTGACAATGGAACAGGAAGTTGAGTTACTCCAGGACATATTTTGCCTTCTATAAAAGAAAAGAGGAGGTACCAGAAATGCATCCTTCACCTTGAACTAAGGTGACTTTTCCCAGGGGTCATCTTAGCAAGTTTCAAAGGATGCCACACCCACATCTCATCAGAAGACTTACATATGAAACATCAGAGGGACTTCTAAATGCCTCTGATTAAAAAAAGTAAAACCCAATTATTTCATCATTCTCTTATATTGTTGGACCCCACTTTCTTAACATAGAATTAGTTGCTCTCTTGCACAAAAGAAGATATAATTATTGCAGCATTATTGATTTTTCTTTTCCTAGAAAATGAAACAGCAACTTCTCAATTTGGCCTGAGTCACTTAGTTGAACTTTCTGTGAAAAGGACAGCTAACGTTCATTGAACAACTATCAAGTGCCAAACAATGTACTGAGCTCTTTACATGATTATCTAGTTTACTCTCACAACTACTTGGTTAGGCAAGTATCTCCATTTTATAGATGAGAAAATTAAGGTTCAGAGAGTTCAAGCAATCTGTTCAGTGCCTGCCAGCTGGTAAATGATGAACCCGGCCTAACTCACTGCCCAACCCCAAAGACTCATAAACTATATATCCTGTAATATATGATAAACCTTCACTCAGTGAAAGACTCATTATGTTTCTTGATGGCAGCTGAATGTTGTCCATTTTCCTTGTCACTTAAACATGTACTTTCTTCTTCTTTCAAACTATTCTTCATTTGCTAAGTTTTTGAAGAAAAATAAAGGCAAGAAAATATCAGAGTTTGCATTGCCCTTCCAATCTCCTGCTCTACATCTTCCTTCACAGAGGGCATCTGTCCCCAGAAAGTCACAATAAAGAAAACAACAAAACAGAGGCAGGGACTAGAACTTCGAAGACACTGATATGTTGTATATGATATGACAACTCAAAATAATAACTCATTAGCAGATGGTACATTCACGAGTAAGGCTGAAAGAAGTATCAGAAGCCAACAAACACACACATCAAGCCTTGCATTGCCAATTGTGAAGGCAGGTCTGTCTGTTTTCAATTCTCATTCTAGTACTTTTAAGAAAGACTTCTTTTCTCTCATGCATTTTCCCTCCCCCGCTGTCTTAAGAATGCTAAATTGAATCTCATTCTCTATGAAGTAATTAGAATGCTCAGTTTTTGAAGACTACATCTGAGAGGACACTGTGAGAACGAGATTCCAACTCCAGTTTCTAGGACACAAGAGCCAGAGCATCTTAAGGCTAGGCACTTTAAATTTTAATCACAAAGAATGGGTGTAATAATCATTTAAACATCCAAAAACTCAGTCTTTCTTTCCTTTCACTATCAAGTTTAATTCAACCAAAACCACTTCATCAAATAAATTTATGAAACATAGATGAATGAAAAGAAACCACTTAAAAAATTATGCTCCATAAGCAAAATTTCTCATACCAGGAATAAACTTCCTATCCTAGCAATGCTACATAGCACACTTCAAGAAACAAATTTGATCAAAGACTTTTCAAGTATCCCACCTCCACCACTTATTTTGTCATTCTTGAAAAAATACGTCATTGACATATTTAGGACATGTTGATCCTTACCTTTCTGTAAGTAAATAATAAAATAGTTGTTAAAAGTTATTTTCTTCCAATCAGCTCTTGAGACTCTTGCTGGGAATTGAGTATCTCTCCAGAAGAAATTCCCTCTGTACTGCTCTACTTCCCCAGAAGCCTCTCCCTTCACCTTCAGTCAAACATTAATCATCGACTAGTTTTATTGATTTTCAGGAACCATCAGATGTCATAAAACATATCATTACATTTAATCTAGGAAAGAAATTAGTTTGTACCAAAAGAAAATAATTCACAACCAATACATCTCAAAGTGGGTTTCTGAATTTTTGAATATAGATAAGTAAATTAGAAGACAAGGAGAAGTTAAAGAGGGAAAATTGCTGTGTATTCAACTATCTCTAGAGTGTGAGATCTATGACATCGAAGACAGAATTTCATCCACATCCTGCACCACCCTCAATACTTGGCATAGTGTCGTTACAGAAAACTCAACTGACAAATATTTGAGTAGATTACATTTCAAACATAGAGTGCAGGGTGCCATGTCTGAGCAATGACACACTTCACTGATAACCAGCTACAAGAGACATAGGAAATTACTCAGAAGATACAACCAAAGACACAATCTGGCTGCACCCGTTTCTAAGATTGTACTGTTCCGTTCAAAGTCTTTATGAAGCAGCCAACAATAGCCCTTACCCAAAACACAAACCAAGTTTTTTGTGGAGGATATACTGTTCCATGATGTGACTGCTGTCTGTCCCGCAAGCTGGACCTGGGCCAGAACAGAGGTTGCTTTTGGCAAACCCCCTTTAGAGACTGTCTGATCATAATTGATGTTCATTCTGACACAAATCAGCTCCCCTCCCTTACCTCCTTCTATGTGCTAGTTCCTGGAACAGGTTATTGTCTTGACCTGGTCAAGCATGTAATTTCCCACTCCTGGTAGTATCCACTTACTATTACCTGTGACTGTCCCCTGCTCCCCACCCTTTACCCTATATAATTCATTGGCACCTGCCAAGCTGTACAGGGATCCATTTCATCTTGCAGCCACCCAAGACATGCCTCATATGTAAGTTTCGCTTTATAAACTCATAAGATGAAATCCCTCTGAGCGAGCCCATTCCTGACGGGAGACGGGCAAGTTCCTAAACTGGGCTTCCCTGTACATTTTATGCTACTTCTACCCTGTAGCTTCCAAGTCAGAGAATCAGATTGATTAAACTCTAAAAGGGCCAAAATCACCCATCAGAGAAATTAACAGGTGACCACACCTCTGAATTATAAAGGCTTTTCCTATGCTCTGCAGGCTAACAGGTTAGCATGGTTCTAAGAGCTGTGTGTTTCATTGTTCATACAGTCTCTCATATTAAATCCAAAGATTAAGAGCATACATGTTCTGCCCTGTTTCAGGGTGGACACTACTGCATTTTAGGAATCCATTTCATAATAGTTCAGTAGTTTAATACCAACTCAGTAATGACAGAAATAAGAAATTTAATTGATAACAATTACTGGTTCCTTTTATCAGAGCAAAGGAGATATAAATAATTTATATGATGGAAACAAGTGAACAATTGAAAGGATTTGGGCAAATCTAACAGCTTCACAGTGTTAAATACATTTTAGGACTTTTGTCTATAGTAATGTTTTAGCCATTCCTCCAATATTAGCCCTAGAAAAATCTATAAGCAATGTTTCACTTATGAAGAATGCTAGTTAGCAAAGAATAAAGTTTAGATAGCCTCCCAGGGGGGAAAAAAACCTTGTGAAAATTTGGAATTATTATTAAAATTCAAAGTATGTTACATTTCTAATATTTTATTCTTTAAAACAAAGTAAATAGAATCTATAAACAGTAAACTTTTCCATTTTTCATGCACTTGCACATTAATATGTACTTTATTAATGTGTTATATATATCATGTGTTTTGAGAACATTTATCATGAGTTTATCAGCACTCAACCCTCACCTAACAGAAGTGTATAATATTTCTAATAACTTATTAAATACATGTCTTGATCCTGTTAACTTAAAGGCAGAAACCGTTTTTCATTGGCACTCAGTAAATACTTTTTAGAATTGAACTCCTTTCAATTATTTAAGTCAATAATTCCAAATAGTTAGGATTCCATGTAGGCTCAACCAAGGCTGATGAAACTCAAACAAGTGAATGATTTTGCACCCCCTCAAAACAATATTTTATATCTTTTGTTCCACATTATTCAGTGGAATGAGGTGAAACTAATTTTCTGCTAGTGAACATCTTAGGCTGAAGCATAACTTTTCCTAATTACTTTCATTGTCCAGGACAGTGTCCATTTTCTGTTTAATTTAAGCAAAACAGCTCCCACTTTCATGTAGCTCTTATACTTGTCTCTGGGTTTTTTTTAGTTTGTTTTCATGTTGTTGTTCTTTTGGGTGGTTTGGGGGCAATTTTCCAAACCAGAACTCCTTAAAGAATCATTAAATGATTTATGATAGATAACAAAATAAATTACTAGTTCCAAAATGCACCGAACCATACATAATGCTGTTACAAAATATTAGCTAACAGCCACCTAAAAATATACAAAAAAAAAAAGAGAGAGAGAGACAGTTTGAGGCTAATAAAGGGTTTCCCCCCTCCCTACTATTTATTTTGATAGAAGTAGGCCCAATTTCCAGTTGCTTATCTAGGAATATTTTAACTCCATCTATAGATGGTTGCTCCCAGCAACTTCCCAGTAGGCAAGGTCCTTAATCTGGCTCTAGTTACCCATGTTATTAAACTGCTGGAGAATCTTATGAATGGAATGGTTAGTAAATATCCACATGATCAGTCATGCTTCTAGAGCTTTCTAAACCTGGAGAATTTATTAAACCTAGGCCTTACACCATGAAGTTCAGTAGGTCTGAGATGCATCCCAGGAATCCACATTTTTTAAAGCACTCTGGGTTTCTCAACCAGGTGATCACATGGACCCTTCTATGAGAAAAAACTAGCTTAGAGATTTTGTGCTTTATCTGCAAGTAAATCTTTAGCAAGGCCTGTCCCTGAGATCAATTTTCCCCCCACAATTTGAGGTCCATTTCTACAGGAATGTCTTAGACAATGATGCAGTTGGTTTGATGTTATGACATGCAGATTGGAACTAGCAGACACAAACATTTTCATATGCCCTCAGACATTTTTCTCACAGTCTACCAAACTTTTTATTTGATCTCAGATTTTCTTTAAATTCCAAGAAGTTATAATAATCTTGTTGGTTTTCTGAGACCTTGCTCTGTCTCTCTTAAAAGATTCCACCAACATGAGTCTTAGTTAACATCCAGTTCACGGCTCATGCCACTGCATCTGCTTCCACCTTCACTACCCAACTAAAGGTGTACTCGCCAAGGTGGCCAACAACCTTCTCATGATAATCAGAGACACTCCAATCTGCACTTTACCAAACCTCTCATGACATTTGACACTATCAATATCTCTCCTTGAATCTCTCTTTAGCCTTGATTTCCTCACCAATATTCTCTCCTGGCTTTTCTTCTACCTCTTGGCCAGTCTCTGGAGTCCTATGCATGGTCTATCAAACTCCTTGGGTCAGCCCCAGGTTATCTTGCCTTGTCACTCACTCTAGGATGTTGGATCTGCTTTCATCTACAGGACAAAGTCTCAAGTCTCTCCAACCCAGATCTCTCTCTCATTTGGGATTTCAGTCTTTTATATCCAACCACCTATTACCACAGCTCCACCTACATGTCCCATATGCACAACAAATTCAACATGTCCAAAATTAACCTCAATGTTTTAACTCCTCCCAAAATGATCCTCTTGGGATACTATCCCTACATGTTAGCCCTAGGAGTCATCAAGGCTTAACCAGACAGTGTGCTGTGATTGATTAGTAATTCCTGTTATGGGTACAAATAGGATACTGGCAATGCATATGCCTGGGATTCTCCCACCTTGCCTAGGATGACTCTGAGACTTAGAAACTAGAAACATCAGTTTTCATTCTCTGCTTGAAGGTCTGTCACTAAACACCAAAACACTGGGATTGTCTCTGAAAATGTCTTTAAGAAATGTTTCCTGGGGGAAAAAATGATCTTTTCAACAACTAGTAATGAAACAACTGGATATCCACATACAAAAGAACGAAGTCAGACTCCTACCCCATACCATTCAGAAAAATTAACTCAAAATGGATCAGAAATCTAAAACTAGAAAACTCTTGGAAGAAAGAGTAAATCTTCGTGACCTTGGATTTGGCAATGGTTTCTTATATATGACCTCAAGAGCATAAACAACAATAGACCAAAAAAAAAAGTTAGACTTCATCAAAATTAAGAATTTTTTGCTTCAAAGAACATTATTAAGGAGTTTGTCTTTCGCCAAAAGACAAAACACAGAATGGGAGAAAATATTGCAAATCACATATCTGAGAAGGGAATTGCTTCTAGAATATATGAAGAACTCTTACAATTCAATAATAAATAGACAAAAACCCAATAAAAATGAATAAAATATATGAATAGACATTTTTAAAAGAAGGTATACAACTAGCCAAGAAGCACATGAAAAGATGCTCAACATCAGTAGGCGTGAGCACAATGCAAATCGAAACAGCAATAAGACATTACTTCACACCCATTACATACATCCATAGGATAGCTATAATAAAAAAGATAGTAACAAGTTTTGGAGAGGATATAGAGAAATCAGAATCCTCATACACTTCTGGAGGGAACATAAAATGATTCAGCCACTTGAGAAGTCTGGAAATTTCCTCAAAAACTTTGAGTTAACATTTGACCCAGCAATTTCACTTCTAAGTATATATCTAAGAGAAATGAAAACATATTTCCACAAAAAAATTTGTACATGAATGTTCATGGTAACATTATTCATAATAGCCAAAAATGAAAATAACCCAAAGGTCCATCAACTGATGAATAAATGTGATGTATTCATACGACAGAATATTATTCATCCATAAAAAGGAATGAAGTACTGGCATAAGCTACAATATGGCTGACTATTGAAAATATTATGCTAAGTAAAAGAAGCCAGACAGAAAAGGCCAAATACTATATGATTTTATTCATATGAAATGTCCAGAATAGGCAAGTTCATAGAGATAGAAAATAGATTAATGGCTGCCTGGGGTCAGGGGGTATGGGTGGGAGATGGTAGCTAAAGGATATGGATTTTCTTTTTGGGGTGATGAAAATGTTCTAAAATTGATTGCAGTAAAGGTTGCACAACTCTGAATATACTAAAAATTATTGAATTCAGTTTAAATGAATAAATTTTATGGTATGTGAATTTCATCTCAATAAAGCTATTACCCGCCCCCCCCCCCCAAAGGAAGCTATATTCCATACAACAAATCCTACCCTGATACGAATATACAAGACAGGGCTCAACATTTTTAGTTACCTTTATCCAGTCACTTCAGAACAGATCATTCATGTTTTATTATCACAAATATTTCAAGGTTTTTTAATCACCTAATTTTTTATTTAAATATATTTATTTTTACTTATTTTACTTATTATTTGATCTCCCCATTTATGTTTACTTTTTAAAATGTGAATAGGAACATTTCAGTACACGGAGATTATTTTTGCCTGAGCAGAGAAGGAAGGAGAAAATAGCAACATGACCTCAAGAGACCTTCATTCTCTCTCCTAGTGTTTCAGCTCTGGCAGTTCAAAACTAGACACACGCTTTCACCTCACTGCCTGCCCCAAAGGGAAGATTTTTTCTACATGACTAAATCTACTAACTCAAGAGATAGGAGCCAAGTTTTCCTCCTTTAGGTCTTCTCAGTCAGGATAATATTAATCCTAGTCCCAGTAACAACTCAGGAGAATTTCTGGGAAAACCCTGTTATCTTAAGCCTGTAATTTTCCAGTTGCTATATGAGAAAACACAAGAACTGAAATCTCACATTTGCAGTCTACTCAATTCCTCTGCCTGAGCTTGTCCTCTGGAGAGCCCACAGTGTACAGGAAGGAGGAGGAAGGTCCTTAATGAGTGCTCTGGCACCGCCAGTCTCCCCTGTACCAAGGCCTGGAGGAAGCCCAGCAGAGCATCCTTAATTAAATTTCTGGGGTCCCACATACCCCACCTGCCCCTGGTTTGAACCTGATTAGATAGACCAGTGTCTCACAAAGATAAGATTCCAGAGAGATTGTTTATACTTCTGAATCTTCCCATTTCTGCTCCATAAGCATGAGAAACAAGGGGAATTGCCTGGAACTAGAATTATATCCAAGTGGATTTATGAGACAGATGATTGTACCTTCTCTAAATTATCACTACATAAAAGAAAACCAATAGCAGTTAACAACACAGGACTCCACTAAAAGTTAACCAGAATTCACCACTCTTCTCTATCCTCTAAAAGAGTTTTCTAAATACAAATAATAAATAAGTTTTAGTACAGGGGCTCTCAACCCTGGTTGCACAGAATCATAAGGATTCTCATTTGATTAGTCTTTGTTAAAACCTGACAGCAGTGGTTTTCAAAGTTCTCCTCCATGTCAATGCACAGCTGAGGTTGAGAAACACCGATTTAATGTTGACCCTTTGCCAAGCACTTTTCTAATTGCTCTCTATACTATCTCATTTAATCTTCACAACAACACTGTGAGGTAGTAATTAGTATAACAAAAAAGGAAATTGAGGAACAAAGAAGATAAAATATTCTCCAAGTTTTGAATCTAGGTCTGAATTTTAAAAAAACATCAAAGCACTTAACAGCTGCCCTCTGCTGAGCTCCAGTAACCACCCACTGAATGTGTCTCTTGGAACACTCTACTTACCCAGGAGGAACAGCGATCATACAGGGATGGCTCAAGTCCACTAAGCAGATTGATTACCTCACAGATCCACAGCCAAAATATCAATACTTCCACCCCAATAACATTCCCATTAGCTGTCCCTCCAACTCTACCTTTTCTGAGAGTTCCATCACTCAGAATCCTGCCCCAGCTGAGAAACCTGCCCAGATATCACCTCCATTAACTGATAACACCAACCACTTAGTCCCGTAGAGCATTTTGTTTGTTCATTTGTTTGTTCGTTTTGTTGTTACCAAATCTCCTCTCCAGCTGATATCCTAAGATTTTCTCCTTACCGCCCTAGTTATGGAGCAATAACATCACTTGGCTGACGTGAATACAGTCTCTCACTTTTATCTGGTCTGGTGGAAGGTCCCCTCTACTAGAACTAATGAGGAAGTGGTTAGCTTTACTATAGCTCAGCTCAGACAGGCCAGGCTTGTCTGAGACCAATTCCATTCAAAATGTTGCACATAGCACCAGGTGCACCATACCCCCAGCAATAACTAAATTATTCCTGACTCAGTAGGTTTTCTAAAATGCACTCGCCCCTCAATAATGGAACATTGTCTCTATTACTGTCATATCACGTGGTTCCCAATATAATCATGCTGAATCACTGACCTTTGTTCCAGAATTTAACATTGGTCTACAGGGACCTTAGACTTTAAACACTAATTTTCTTCTGTCTTTGTAATACAGGGCTCTTTGGTCCTTTTATTTTTGGTCATGAAGCAAAGGAAAGTAGGGAGAAATACCAGGGAGCCATTCCCAGAGGTCATAGTATCAGTGGCATATTTCCTGAGCCTGACAAGGAAGACTCATTTCTTTCATCTTTATTCAGCTCTCTAATAAATTAGTCTACTATTCTTTAAGACAGAGTGTTTAAGACCATAGACTTTGGAGACTGTCAAATTGGAATCGGAATCTCAATTCCAATGTTTTTCATCAAGTTCTATATTTCTCATCAACATAAACTTGAAAATCTTAGACTAGAATTTCAATATCACACTCCCTACTCTATTTGTGCTCACAACTGCAATAGTCTAATCAAGTGGTAAAAAAAAAAAAAGGTGGGTTAGGGTCCTTTGTTAGGGAGTTCTAAACTCTTGTCTGAAAATTGTACCAAGCTAATTATTTATTAAATGTAGAAAGAGAAGATCCCAACATTTTCATTAATTACTCTTCTAAAGAGCTTTTCTACTCTACTCTACCCTCCTTAAGAGTAATTTCCCATATACCTCCCAACCACACTCAGACCAAAAACCAACAGTAACTAGCCTCATATGTCCTAAACTTAAGCAACTAGGAGGCTCGTCACCCTATTTCATGTATTACAAAGGCTGCTAGAAAACTAAAATTAAAACCTAGTGTTATTAACATACCAAACCAAATAAAGGAAACCACAGAAACTTCAAATTCTTGTATAAATTTCTATTTAAAAAGCTAAACTACAACAATTAATGAGTGAGAAAGCTTGAGATGAGCTATTAGACATCATTGTGAACACAAGTTGGACATATCATTTCTTACCAAATGGCTTTGGAAGTATGACGAGAACTCTGATTTCTATTGGTAGCTGACTAGATAGTTACCCTGACTTTTTAGCCCTGTAGTGATGTCTTTGTGTTTTGTGGAGCCTACAACTCTCCCTAGCAGGAACCTTGCACAATTTCAAATGTAACCTATCTGCTCCAGAAGCTACATTGCCACCTAAAGTGTTCATCTACTGGATTTAGGGATGGGCCACAATTCTTGCTTAACTATTTACTCTGATAATTAAAGTTACTTTGGTGACCCCTATTTAGCAAATATCTATTCTCTACCAGGCCCTGGGAAAATTGCTTGGCATATTATCTCTAATATGCACAAGTCCGAAAGGTAGGTCATAATCTCCAACCCTCATTTACACTGAGGAACTGAGGTCCAGAGAAGCCAAATACTTAGCTCAAGGTCACATAGCTGGTAGATTATACAGCCATGATTTGAACTCAGATATGCTGACTCAATATCTTTGTCATTGTGTGTACCACTCCTACCCTGGTCACGTTGGCCACACCCTTTCTCTGATCACTTGGCCTTGCAGTGGCTTTACTGCCATGAACTAGAAGACACCTTAGTATGCAACCACCTCCATTTTACAACAGTTTTTAAAAAAACTCTAGGGAATTTATGCTGAAACTAAAATTGTTGCTTTGGGAAAACTCTCTAATGTTCAGGTAGGTAGTGTTAAACCAGCCCTGTTTATTCATATGCTTTCTGTTCCCTCCAGGGCATGTTTATATAAATTCAGCCAGACTGCTCTGTTCAAATGCAGTGCTCTCAATTTCAGAAGCTTCCTAGGCTTACTAGGTTCCCCTAAGGTTGAGGAAGGCAACTAGTGGTAGCTTCCCTTAGCATTTTCTAGTTTTAAATCATGTCTTCTGTGCTGTGTGGAGAGAGGTTCTAGGTCACAAAGAAGTTTCTCTAACAGAAGTCTTTCAGTAAATAAATGAAGTGAGAATGGTAGAATTCGAATATTACCAATTTGCAAACACTCACTGAAATTAGCCTACACAAAGATCATCAATGGTTTCCATGTCACAAATAGACACTGGTCACAATATGCCCCCTAGTAGTATGCAATACTACTTCTGCAGGATTCTTGTTGAAAATAATTGTACCTAAATCAGATCTCTGATTCTAAGAGGGTAGATCTAATAATATAAGAAGCAGTCTCTTTGTAGAGATTATATGGAAAATGTAAGAACATTCTGTATAAGAACATCTTTTATGTACATCATTGATAAAAGAAAAGGATAAAAGGTAACTTAGTCAAGACTTTTCTGCTGGGGTTTAAGTTAATGTGGTCCATCCAAGCACAGTGTTCTGCTGGTGATTAATTTGATTCAAGGATAGATGTAGAAGGCCCAGAGGAGTAGCTGTGGTCAGATACAAGTGCTTCAGACAAGCTGTATATGTGACTTGAATTTTCTCATTTTAACATTTTGTAATAAAAATTTTCAAACATAAACAAAAGTAGAGAAAATAATGTAATAACCCCCATGTACCATCACCCAGCTTCAGCAATTATCAACTCATGTCCAATCCTTTTTATCTATGTACACCTGTACCATATTATTCCCTTCTCTCAGAGTATCCAAATTGGCTTTTTACAGGGAAAAAAATGGTGTTCTTGTCTGGAAGCAGCCCTCTGATCATCTCTGCTAGAGGTGGAATGGCCCTCCCTCACCTGGAATACAGTCCAGGCTTGCCAGTTCATAAAATCTTGCCAGCTTTGTTCTCTGTCCGCCTGATATCCAAAGTACAGAAGCTTATGAACAGGGTGGCTCTTGGAGGCTTTCCCAAGTCTTTCTGTGCTCACATCTGAAATAGCACCATACAAGTTACTTTTAACATCACCTGTTTGTGGTAAACAGTTTTGAGGAACTTTTGTTCTGCTAATCACAGAAGTTGGTTGTGTTTTGACTCTTAATCACAGAAGTACCTGAATTGAGAAGACTACATCTTTGGCTACCTCCTCCAATCAAAAAACTCAAAATAACCACCTTCCAGGCTCTAACCAAACAACTAAGTCTTTGCCTGGCTGCTGCTACCAAAACCTGAATGAATATGGGAAATATCCATCACACACACACACACACACACACACACACACACACAAAGATAAATTTCAAGTAAATCAAAGATTAAAAAAATCTTTTTAAGGAACCATACAAGCACTGGAAGAAAATATGGGTGAATTCCTCTACAGCTAGGGAATGAAAAGAAACTCAAAATCCAGAAGTAACAATGAGAAGACTGATAAATTTAATAATATTAATTTCTTTTAATTTTACATGGAAACAAACACTAAGAACAAAGTAAAAACAAATGGTAGACTAGGAGAAAAACAAATGCAACACATAACAGAAAAAAGTTGATATATTTCATGTATAAGCACTTCTAAAAATAGAAACAAAAGGTCTAAAAATTTGTAAAAGTAGACATATGGACAAGCAATACAAACAACAGTTCACAGGAATGAAATGCAAATTTCCCTAAAACATATTTTTAAAAAACACTTTACCTCACTAAAAATAAGAAAAATATAAACTAAAATTTATTTCATACCTATCAGATTAACAAAAACACAGACACAAACTACATGTCCCTTTGAAGAGCCTGTGGGGAAAGTTACTCTCATATGTTGTTAGTGAGAATGCAAAATGATACAATCCTATGAATTGGAATTTGGCAATATCAGCAAAATTACACTTATCTTTTGTATTAGAAATCTCACTTCTAGAAATATATCCTATAGATACACAGGTAAGATGTATATACAAGGTTATTCATTGAAGCACTATTATTACAAAAAAAAAAAAGAAACAAACAAGAGATTTTTGATTAAAATTAAAATATTCCAACAACCAAGAGATAGTAAAACATGAAGTAATTATGTTAATATTGTTTGGAACCAAGATTTTAGGCAGAAGAAAGAAGATTATAAACACAAAATTGAGAAAGTTAAATTTAAAAATAAAAACTGCAATACTAAGCTCAAATTCAAAATATTAGGTTTCAAAAAATCCTAAATATTTTTTATCATTTGTCCACTGAAACAGCCTAGAAACAATGACCAACTCTTAAATCTGGGCAGCTTTACAGCCAGTTAGTGATTTTTAAATATCATTTTTCACTAAAGGAACTGAGCTTCCTTGGAGAAATTGCAGATTCTAGGTCTGGAGCAAGAAATGTGTAAAATATACCTAGAACATTTGTCACACAGGGCAGCAAGGCAGTTATACTACTGGGGTTCTATCAAAGGATTCAGAAGCCCACAGAAAGAGGCTCTCACTGACAAAAGATAGAAATTTGGGGGAACCGGTAAGAATAATGACTGCAATGACTTGAAACACATCAGATATGTTAAAAACCTGCCAGAACCCACCGGACGGAGTCCAACAGTCCTGAGTAGGGGAGCGAGGGTTAGGAAAAAAGACACAGAAGAGAAAAAGATCTCGGGAGGGTATACGGTCAAAGCTGCAGCACTGAGTTTATTTAGCACCGTCCTGATATACCCTAGCAAGCATGGGAAGCAGCTCAAAAAATGTTAGTTATGCACAATAACCTTGTCAACGTTACACAGGGAGCCTAACGCTATCTCGGCATTCTACATCCCTTTCTTTAAGGCCAAGGAACAATCAACTTCTCTGTTCTCGTCTCCAGGTGTTCTTTCTGTGTCAGCAGACTTCTTAGCTTTACTGTGCGAATATCCTGCTTGGCTCTCAAGCCTGAAAACGGCTCCCAACAAAAACCCATGAGGTCATAATTAACCTCAAAAACAAAACTTATTTATCACCTTTGGAGGATACTAGGGGATTAATCCATTATTCTGAAAACATGTAAATACAAGGCAAGAACCAAGGATTTAAACTGCCCTTGCTATACAAGCTGTATAACAGGGTAACCAAATAGTTTTTAAGGAAAATTTCTCTTTATAGAAGTCTCCCAGCTAATATATTAAGGAATAATAGAATTAGCATATTATCATTTTGCAATCCTTATTGAAATAATGTAGTTAGGATAATTGCTTATAACCCCAACATCAGCTCAGATTTCCCTGACCATTGGGGATATAGAACCCCAAATCAAGCTAAGAAAGGCTAAAGACATTCCCACAATGTTTGCAAATTCTTGAGGTTTTAGAAGATGAAGATGAAGATGAAGAAGAAGATGACCCAATGGCAGAGAGATATCCTCAAAGTCTCAAGTGCACAATCGGCTCCTTTCCCTGACTCCCTCTTACTTCAAGATCACTGGCCCCTGTATCTGATGTGTATTTCTGTTTCACTCTGCACCCACCTGGCCATGAATCCCTATGCTAGCAAAGGAGAACTCTTCTGTTTTATTACTAATATTTTAATACGTTGACCTCCAAATTTACCTTCTAATTCAGGAGGCTTCATTTAAATTTTCTGAAAAGCTAGATCCAGAATGTTAAATAAGAGAATTCAGTACATGATGTTTTGGTTGAATAGTCTCTTCTCAGGCAGCTTTTCAATTTGAATGTTCTCATTCCAGACCATCTACTAAACATTTTATATTAATTACCTCATTGAATCCTCACAATCCTTCCCCTCCCCCATGACACGTGCATTAGCACCACAATTTTACGGATTAAAAAAAAAAAGGAGATTCAGAGAGGGTGAGTAATTTTCTCAAGGTCACACAACTGGTAAATGACTTAGTTTGTTCCATAACCTAGGAAAGTCTGCCTGCAAAACCATATCTCCACTGTTTGGGTTTGGCAAGTCACTGGGCAGCACTTAATGGACGTCAATAGTTGGTATTACTGTTGGTCATGCACAGAGCATTTCCTAACCCATGAAATAAAAGCAACAGCACCACCTGAGTGCCATGTAACAGAAAGCAAGTGAGTTCAGAAGAAAACTCGTGCTTCAGTTGTTTATTGAGGCAGCAAATCCAAGAGAAAGCACTCGGAAAGCCCGGCAGGAGCTAGTGGGCAATATGTTAAGAAGGAAGTGTATTTCGCAGCTCTTTTTTCCCATCACCTTACATTGCTCACAAATGATCATAAATGAAATTTTTATAGACAAATACAGCCACTTACCTTTAGAAGCAAGTAATGCAATAATAACTCATTTATTTAGCATGCTATTGGTTAGAAAGTAGTGTCCAATGCAAGGGGAATTGATGACTATAAAGAAGACCCAATGGCAGAGAGATATCCTAAAGAAGTTTACAATTCATCAGAATGCAATCATATTCCAGAGAGGTAGAGCGTTAAGTGCATCTTATTGAATTACATTTATCTGACAACTGCTCAGGTGCATATGGTTATATGAAACCTATATAACCAGAATATTTGATTACCCAGAATAATGCATTCTCAGATCATGCTGACTTTTCTTCCATTGAATCTAGATAAATATGACCTCTGCCTTACATATTTACTCTATCACATGAAGATTTTGGAGAAGACAAGCTTAAAACTGAATTAGAAAGAATACGGTAGAAAATGATCTGGAAATATTCCTTTCAAAATATGTCATTTCTGGGGAGAAATTTAACACCAGAACTTGGGAGCCTGTAATGATTCCCCAGTAAATTGGAAAGGCCTCCCAAATCCACGATCATGTTTAAAGAAATGATATATGTAAAGTCCTGTATATGCCCAATAATTGGTAATAGCTCCTAAGTAGCAACTATTGTTATTGATTCCAAGGTATGATTCTATTTTTTCTTCTTTCTTTTTTTTACATTTTTTTCTCAGCTTTATTGAAATATAATAAACAATTAGTTTCTCATATTTACATTGTATAATTCAATGAGTTTTTTCCAATTATATTTGGCATATAATAATATATTAGTTTCAGTCGTACAGCATAGTGATTAGAGATCTATATAATTCACAAAGTGATCACCTCACTAAATCTAGTACCCCTCTTCTCCCTTACATATTTTTTATAACACTATTGACTATTTTCCTTATGTTATATTTTATATCTCCATGTCTATTTTGTAGCTATCCATTTGTACTTCTTAATCTTTTTGCCCTTTTTCACCATCTCCCTCAATCCCTCATCTAGTATCCCTCAAAATATTCTCTGTATCTATGAATTTGTTCTTGTTTTTGTTGTTGTTTATTTTGTTCTTTAGATTCCACATACGTGAAATCAGGTGATAGTTGTCTTTCATTATCTGACTTAATTCATTCAGCGCAATACCCTCCAAGTCCATCAAGCAATATCTTTTTCCAATCCCTTCCTTTTAGTCTGTGTGTGTCTTTTAATCTAAAGTAAGTATCTTATAGGCAGCACATATAGAAGTCTTGTTTTCTTATCCTATAGGCTCCTTAAATTATTATAGTCTGGCTTCTTTTTACTCTCCATTCTGATTGGATGTCCTTGACTTCTTCATCTTCTATATTGGTAGTTCAATCCTCTTCTTTATCCACTCTGCTTATTCCCTCTAATATACTCTTCATTTCAGATAATGTGTTCTTCACTTCTGAAGAAATGAAAATTTCCTTTTCCATTTTTATGTTTTTTATCTCTTTGTTAAAATTCTCAGTGAATTCATCTATACTTCCCCTAAATTCATTGATCATCTTTATAACCAGCGTTTTGAACTCTGCATGTATTAGATTGCTTGACTCCATTATTCCTGGATTTCTTTCTCTCATATGGTTTCTGCTTCTCTGTCTTCTCATTTTGGCTGTCTTTCTGTGTCTGTTTCTATGTACTAAGCAAAACTCCTAAGTCTCTTGGTCTTATTACTGTGGCTTTGTATATTTTGTATCCAGCAGCACAGTCCTAAGAGCGGTTCAGCTGCAGGCCAAGTTTAGCCCCAGCCTGTGCCCCTCCAGGGCCACCTGTTAAGATTCAGCACAGAATCCACAGATGCTGTGCTTATAGTTGCCTCAAGAAGTCACACCAGAAACTGAGGCCAGCTGCCTCCAGTGTGGGTCTTGGAGCTTGCTCAGCAAGTTGCACAGGACTCACCCAGGACACAACTGGATGGTCTATTTCCTCTTCTTTAACAAGAAAAGTAGTCAATTTAGAAAATAATCTCTGAGGTAAATATTGTTATGTCCCTTTCACAGGTGAAGGAACTCTTTTTGGTTAAGTGACTTGACCCAGCATCATCATCTAATAGATAGAAGAATCTAAATTTGATCACAGGTCCTTAAAGTCCACATCCCTTGTGATTTCTCCTCATGCTGCCCCAGAGGTAAGGGAAACAAAATCAGAAAAATTCATATAACAGATGTAACTTATGATAGTAGGTGTGTAGGACTATATGTTGTTCCATGATTTCATCTCTGGTTAGGAGAATCATGGGGAGGAGTACTCACACAGACACACATCCAAGCCTATTGAGTGCAAATTATACCTCCTCTTCTAAAGAGATTCGGGGATGCTCTTGGTAGCAAGACATGCCCATGTTTCCCAATCCATCACACCCTCTTGACAATCATCACTTGTCGCAGGTTTTTACTGAGGCCTTGGAAAGCCTCTCATGCAGGCAGATGGTCTGGCCTCTTATCTCTGCCAAGTCCAAATTTAGACTATATGGTTGCTAATATTTTGTGGCACAGCTATTCCAAAGAGCCACTGAGAGGCAGGGAGCCAGCGGCAAGGCTGTTTGTTCTCTTACCTCCAGCTGGCTGCTTCTAGCACCCTGGGTGACTCACACCAGGGATCCCCTTGGGAAACCATGTCTTTAGCTCATACTCAGAACCACTCTTTTTTATGTCTGGGGGTGCTGGGGTGGAAACACTGAAATGGAGATAAATGAGAAAGGCATTGTAATAGAATCACTTGTGCTCTTTGCTTTTAAAGTTTGTGTTGGTATTTGGGCTGAGAAAGCAGTCTATCTCTTTCTTTTCCCTCCACTCCCCACTTCCCAGATAACCCTATTCCTGCTTTTATCCAGTGCCTGATCTCCAAGCATGACCAGGAACCTGAGAAATGGATAAAAGGCTGAGTGCGTGGCAGAGCTACAGGCATGCCAGATGCAAACACGAAAATCACACACCAACCCATAGGGTATGACCCAAGAGGTGTAATCAGAGCAAGCCAGATAAGCCATGACCATCTTTTAGCGAGAGTGCCTGCCCCTCCACAGTGCCTCTTGCTGCCAACAATGGGCCTGTGCACATTTGCCAAAGCTCTGATAATCATGGCTAATCTGAAAAACAATGCAAGAGCAGCCAGCCATGTGCAAGTAGGAAACTGTAACTGCCGAGAGGTAATCCTAGACAGTCCAATGCAAAGATACCAACCAGAAACCCAGAAATTGTTTGCCTTAATTCAAAACTTATACTACTAGCAATAAGGCAATCACCCCAATTGAATTCCTATAAAGAGAATCCTGCACTGAAAAGAAGATAATGTACATTGACTCATTCAGATCTCAAAATGACCCTATGAAGCATATACATACTATCATTTTCACTATTTTATAGATAAGGAAACAGTCCCAGAGAAGTTAAATAAACTTGCACAAAGTTTAACACAACTAGTAAAGTGATTCCGCCTGGATTTGAAACCAGGAAGTTTGACTTCCAACTCTAAAAACTTAACCATTCCACTATATTGCATTCTAATTTTGTAATTTCTTTATGCTTAGGAGACATTATGAGGGCTGTTGAAATTTGTCATTTTTTATACCCCATCTTATTTTGCACAAAAATATCACATACATTGGTTTATACTAAAAACAATAACAAAATTGTATATTTTCTAAATACAGTAGTCCTCCCTTATCCACAAGGGGGATTCCAAGACCTCTAGTGGATGCCTGAAACCACAGATAGTACCAAACCCTTTATACCCTATGTGTCCTATTTTTTTCCTATACATACATACCTATGATAAAGTTTAATTTATAAATTAGACACAGTAAGAAATTAACAATAATAACTAATAATAAAATAGAACAATTATAATAATATACTGTAATAAAAGTTATGTGAATGTTCTCTCTCAAATTATTATATACTGTACTCACCTTTTCACTTAAAGGAAAACACTTTCATTGCTTCACTTCAGCATATACGAATTGCTTGCATCACTACTCTTGTGTTTTGGGAATATTTTTAAGTAAAATAAGGGTTACTTGAATAAGCACTGTGATACCATGAAAGTGGATCTGATAACCAAGAAAGCTATTAAATGACTAATGTGCAGGGAGCATATACAGTGAGGATATGATGGACAAAGCGGGGATTCACATCCCAGGCGGAAGGAAGCAGGATAGCATGAGATTTCATAATGCTACTCAGAACGATGCTCAATTTGAAATCTATGAATTGTTTATTGCTGGAATTTTCCATTTGATGTTTTTATACTGGGCTTAGCCACAGTTAACCAAAAGCATGGAAAGTGAAACTGTGGATAAAGGAGGACTGCTATATTTTATAATTTGAATATTTTTTTCCATCAAATAAGATTTTGTCCATGCCTTACCTACAGAATTTTCCATATATGTGACTTGTAGTGGGCTGGCCAAGTTTTAAGCCAATTTGGTTATTTAAAATATGAGGTCACACTGCTCATTCCCCTATACTATGTTGATTCTTTGAGGTCACATTAAGTTTTAGCTTTTTTCAAGAATGATTCCATTTTATCAGAAATTAAAACCTTAAATTGAGCTCTTGTTTATTTTCACATATCAAATTTGGGTTTTCTGATTTTCATTTTTTGGAAAGAATTCTTTTCTTTTCTTTTCTCCCTCCCTCCCCCTGCCCCATTTTTTTAGGGGGATGGGGGGTTAAATCAGGGTCCTCTAAAATAATACCATGGAGATAATCTCATTTAGCACCTGCAGATAGGCAAGCAATCTTGTTTCAAGGTGAATAGAAATTTTATAAGAGTTTTTTAAATGTCATTCCAATGCCTATAACAGTCCTTGTGGTGTCACAGCTGTGCTATGACCTCTTTACTTAGTTGTGTGACACTGTAACTTTTTTTAATAAGTATACTGGGTAACATTGGTTAATACAATTATATAATATCCAGGTGTACATCATAATATCACATCTGTATATTCTATTGTGTGTTTACCACCCAAAGTCTAGTTTCCTGAGTTACCGTATATTTGATCCCCTTTACCCACTTCATACTTCCCCTAAACCCTATATTTGACCCCCTTTACCCCATCTACCTTGTTCCTCCTCCCCCAACCCCCTACCCACTGCTAACCACTAGTCCATTTTCCATGTCCATGAGTCTCTGTTTGTCCTGTTAATTTGTTGCTTTTAGGTTTATATCCCACATATAACTGATATGTGATTTTCAACTTTTTCTGTCTGGCTTATTTCACTTAGCATGATTATCTCGAGGTCCATCCATGTTGTCACAAAAGGCAGTATTTCATCTCTTCTTATGGCAGAGTAATATTCCATTATACATGTGTACCACAGCCACTTTATCCAATGCTCTATTGTAGGACACTTTGCTTGCTTCCATGTCCTGGCCGCCATGAATAATGCTGCTATGAACTTAGATGTGAAAATATCTTTTTGGATATGAGTTTTCAAGTCTTTGGGGTAAATACTCAGTAGAGGGATTGCTGGATCATATGGTAGATCAATTTTTAGTTTCTTGAGTAACCTCCATATTGTTTTTCATAGCAGCTGCACCAATTTGCAGTCCCATCAGCAGTATATAAGGGTTCCTTTTTCTCCACATCCTCTCCAACATTCATTATTACTTGTCCTGTTGATTATAGCTATTCTAACAGGTGTGAGATGGTATCTCATTGTGGTTTAGAGCTGCATTTCCCTAATAGCTAGTAGTGATGTTGAGCATCTTTTCATATATTTGCTGGCAATTTGTATGTCTTCTAGGAAGAAGTGTCTATTCAGGTCCTCTGCCTATTTTTTGATTGGCTCATTTGTTTTTTATTGTTATTGAGTCATATAAGTTCTTTGTTTATTTTGGATATTAGACCCTTATCGGAGGTGTTGCTTACAAGTATATTTTCACATTTGGATGGCTGTCTCTTTACCTTGTTGATGGTTTCTTTTGCTGAGTAGAAGCTTTTTTAGTTTGATGTAGTCCCATTCATTTATTTTAGCTTTTACTTCTCTTGTTTTTGAGGTCAAATTCATATAATCTTCTTTAAGTTTAAGGTCCTTGAGTTTAGTGCCTATGTTTTCTTCTACGCATTTTATTGTTTCAGGTCTTATATTCAGGTACTTAATCCATTTTGAGTTAATTTTGGTATGTGGTGATAGACAACAGTCTAGTTTCATTCTTTTGCAGGTGGCTTTCCAGTTGTCCCAGAACCCTTTATTGAAGAGGTTTTCCTTGCTCCACTGTATGTTTTTGGCTTTTTTGTCAAAAATTATTTGCCCATATAAATATGGGTTTACTTCTGGGCTCTTGATTCTGTTCCACTGGTCCGTGTGTCTGTTTTGCTGCCAATACCATGTCGTTTTGATTATTGTCTCTTGTAGTATAATTTGAAGTCAGGCAGAATGATGCCTCCAGGCTTGTTCTTTTTTCTCAGGATGGCTTTGGCAATTTGGGGTCTTTTATGCTTCCATACAAATCTGATGATTTTTTCAAAACAGACTTTAAAACAAAGGCTATAACAAGAGACAAAGAAGGACCTATCAGTTCCACTCCTGGGTATTTATTTAAAGAAATCCAAAACACTAATTTGAAAAGATATATACATTCCTATGTTATTGCAGCATCATTTATAATAGCCAAGATATGGAAGCAAAATAAGTGTCCATTGCTATATGAATGGTTAAAGAAGAGGTGGTATATATATATATATATATATATACAATAGAATATTACTCAGCCATAAAAAAATGAATTCTTGCCATCTGCAACAACATGGATGGACTTAGAGGGTATTATGCTAAGTGAAATAAGTCAGACAGAGAAAAACAAATATCATATGACTTCACTTTTATGTGGAATCTAAAAAAATAAACAAAATAAACAAACAAACAAAACAGAAACAAACATAGACACAGAGAACATTTTGATGGTTGCCAGATGGGAGGGGTGTTGGGAGGATGGGTGAAAAAGGGAAGCAATTAAGATATACAAATTGTGGAGTTCCAGACAAGATGCCAGAGTAGGTAAACACTGTGCTTGCCTTCTCTCACAGCCTTATTAAAAATACAATTAAATTATAGAATACCCATTATTGAGAGTTGCTTGAAGTCTAGCTGAACAAGTCTTACAACTAGGGACACACAGAAGAGGCCAGTTCGAGACTTGTAGGAGGAGTGGAGATGTGAAATGGGCTGCTCCCACTTTCACATGTAGTGATTAAGAATTGGAAAATATGTCTTGGCTGCTGAGGTCCCCCCGAAGGGGTAAGGGGTCCCAGCCTGGCATGAGGCTTCCCAACCCAGGGGGCCAGTGCCAGAAAGATAATTCTCTACAACTTTTGGCTGTGAAAACCAGCAGAGATTGTGGCCGAGTGAGACGAAAGACTGGGGAAGTCCCAGATGCTCCTCTTAAAGCACACTTCATGAACTTATTTGCTGATAGACTCACTTGCTCTGAGCTCCAGCACTGAGGCAGCAGTTCAAAAGGCACCAGGAACATATGGAGAGGAACTGAATTGTCTGGCTTCAGGGCAAGCACTGGAGGGGCTGCTTTCTCCTAGACAGGAGTGCTGGCAGAAGGCATTGTTGCATTGTTGAGCTCTCCCCTCCTGCCTGGCTTGCAGATCCAGGCAGCCATCATCTGAGTCTCTGGCAACATAGCTAACATTGGTTGCCTCCATCCCCAGTGTCTCTGAGACCCTACCCTGCCCAACTTATGGACCTACCCAAGATACTTCCAGTGGATTTTCCATACAAACAGCCTGTATTGGCTGTGGACTTTCTTAAAATTTCTCAAAAGTTCACTAAACCTAAGTAAGCAGCATCTGGCCTCAGTGTGCTCTGTAGTTCTTGCTGAGTAGCCCTAATCTCAGCACTAGAGGCTGCCACCCTCGGTTTGTGGCTTGGCCACTCAAAGCACTACCAGGCCAACCATGGGTGGTAGCCATCTGCAGACTGATTGGTGTCTCATGCGAAGTGAACCCAGGCTACAGCTGAACTTGGCCTCTCCCAGGAGGCCCCAGCCTATATACCCAGAGGCCAGCATTGGTCTGAAACACAGCACTACCTGGGGTCACATATGAGGACAATGCATCCAAAAGGCAGGCAAAGCAGGCACTACAGCCCTGTTAAAGCAAGTCTTGCTCTGTAAGGTCAGCCTTTGCATAACAGCTCCTCCACTGATCATGGCCAGTCATCAAAACCAATCAGACTGAGGGTCAATCCTTCCCATTGATGAGCAAACAACCACTAAGGCTCAACTACAAAAGGAGAGCACACACAACCTATGCAAGAAACATACCTGGAGCACCCGGCTCAGGTGACCATAGAAGACTGTGCCACTGGGCCTCTCAGCACACCTACTATATAAGGTCACTCTGCTAAGACCAGGAGACATAGCAGCCCTACCCAATACATAGAAACAAACATGCATAGGCAGCCAAAATTGGAAGACAAAGAAACATGTCCCAAATGAAATAAAAGAACTAAGCTACAGAAAAAGAAAACTAAATAAAATGGAAACAAGCAATCTACCAGATACAGAGTTCAAAACAGTGGTTATAAGGATACTCAATGAACTTAGGAGAAGAGTAAGAGAAACTCGGTAAGAACTTTAACAAAGAAATAGGAAACATAAAATAGAGAAAAAAATATAAAGTAACCAGTCAGAAATGAAGAATACAGTAACTGAAATGAAGAATACTTTAGGAGGAATTAACAGTAGATTAGATGAAGCCAAGGATCTACCAAAGATTTAGAATATAGGTTAGCAGAAAACACCCAATCAGAACAGCATCTTGAAAAAAGAGTCTAAAAAAATGAAGATAGTTGAAGGGGCATCTGGGACAACATCAAGTGTACCAACATTCATATCATAGGGATACCACAAAAAGAAGAAAGAGAGCAAGAATTGAAAACATATTTCAAGAAATAATGACTAGAAATTTCCCTAACCTGGTGAAGGAAATAGACATCCAAGCCCAGGAAGCACAGAGTTCTAAACAAGATGAACCCAAACAGTCCCACATCAAAACACATCATAATTAAAATGTCAAAGGTTAAAGACAAAAAAAGAATCTTAAAAACAGCAAAAGAAAATCACCTAATTATCTACAGGGAATCTTCCATAATATTGTCAGCTGATTTCTCAAAAGGAACTTTGCAGGACAGAAGGGATTGGCACAAAAATTGAAAGTGATGAAAAGCAAGGACCTACAACCAAGATTAATCTACCCAACAAAGCTATCACTTAGAATCAAAGGATAGATAAAGAGCTTCCCAGAGAAGCAAAAGTTAAAGAAGTTCATCACCACCAAACCAGTATTACAAGAAATGTTAGAGAAACTTCTTTACAAAGAAGAAAAAAAAGATATAAATTATAAAAAGGCAATAACTACATACCTAGCAACAATTACTTTAAATGTGTATGGGTTAAATGCTCCAATAAAAAAATAATGTGGCTGAATGGATAAGAAAACAAGCCCCTTACAGATGCTGCCTATGAGAGACTCACTCAGATCAAGACACACACAGAATGAAAGTAAAGGGATAAAAAAAGATGTTGCATGAAAATGGAAAAAAAAAGTTGGGATAGCAATACTTACACAAGACAAAATAGACTTTAAAACAAAGGCTATAATGAGAGACAAGAAAAGACCCAGTAATCCCACTTCTAGATATTTATTTGAAGAAACACCAAACACTACTTTGAAGGGACATGTGAATCCATATGTTCATTGCAGCACTATTTACAATAACCAAGATATGGAGGCCACTTGGGTGTCCATCAATAGATGAATGGATAAAGAGGAGGTTATACATATATACGATGAAGTATTACTCAGCCATAAAAATTAATGAAATCTTGCCATCTGCAACAACATGGATGAACCTAAAGGGTATTGCATTGAGTGGAGTAAATTAAACAGAGAAAGATAAATACCATACGTGGAATCTAGAGAACTAAATAAACAAACAACTGAAACAAGCTCATATTTAAAGAGAGTATTCTGATGGTTGTCACATTGGAGGTTGGGGGGATGGGTAAAGGGCAGACAGGATTAAAAAGAAGAAATTCAGTTCACAAAATAGTCATTAGGATGTAGAGTGTAACATGAGGAATACAATCAGTAGTATTATAACTATGCATGCTGTCAGATAGGTATTATATTTATTGTGATGATCATTTCATAAATTATATAAATGTCTAATTTCTGTGTCATACACTTGAAATTAATATGCATTATATGTCAACTATAATTGAAAAAAATAAAATAAAATAAATACATGCAAATTGCCAGTTATAAAAACAATCATGGGGATGTAAGTACTGCATAGAGAATATAGTCAATAATATTGTGATAACTATGTATGGTGTCAGATGAATACTAGACATAGTGAAGTGATCACTTTATAAGTTATATGAAAGTCTAATTTTTAACCACAGCAATAAGGCAAGAAAGTGAAATATAAGATATCCGAATTGGAAAGGAAGAAGTAAAACTCTTGTTATTTGCAGATGACATGGTACTATATATGGAGAACCCTAAAGATTCCATCAAAATATTGTTAGAATTGATCGATGAATTCAGTAAAACAGGCTAAAAAATTAATATTCAGAAGTCAGTGGTATTTTTATGCATCAACAATGAACTTCTGGAAAAAGAAATTAAGAAAACAATTTCATTCACAATTGCATCAAAAACAATAAAATACCTGGGAATCAAATTAACCAAGGAGGTAAAAGACCTGATTTCAGAAAATTGTAAGTCATTGAAAAAAGAAATTGAAGAAGATACAAATAAATGGAAGCATATACCATGTTCATGGGTAGGAAGAATCAACATCATTAAAATGGCCATCATTAAAACTATACAAAGCAATCTATAGATTCAATGTAATTTATATCAAAATATCAATGGCATTTTTCAGAGAACTAGAACAAATAATTCTAAAATTTATATGGAACCATAAAAGACCCCAAATAGCCAAGAGAAAGAAGAACAAAGTTGGAGATATCACACTACCTGGTATCAAACTATACTACAAGGCTACAGTAAACAAAACATCATGGTACTGGCATAAAAACAGATACATTGACCAATGGAACAGAATAGAGAGCCCAGAAATAAATCCACACCTATATGCTCACTTAATATATGACAAAGGAAGCAAGAATATACAATTGGGTAAAGACAGTCTCTTCAATAAATGTTGTTGTGAAAATTGGACAAATACATGCAAGAAAGAAAGAAAGAAAGAAAGAAAGAAAGAAAGAAAGAAAGAAAGAAAGAAAGAAAGAAAGAAAGAAAGAAAGAAAGGAGGGAGGGAGGGAGGGAGGGAGGGAGGGAGGGAGGGAGGGAGGGAGAGAGAGAGAGATTTGATCACCTTCTTACACCGTATACAAGAATAGACTCAAAATGGGTTAAAGACCTAAATGCAAGACTCAAAAACACAATACTTCCAGAAGAAAACATAGGCAGTAACCTCTCTGATATTGCTACTAGTTATTTCTTTTTGTATATATTTCCTCAAGCAAGGGAAACAAAAGAAAAAATAAACAAATAGGACAACATCAAACTAAAAAATTTTTGCACAGCAAAGAAAACCATCAACAAAATGAAGAGACAACTCAATAAACAGGAGAAGATATGCACTTATGATACATCTAATAAGAGGTTAATATCCAAAATATATAAAGAACTCATACAACTCAACAAAAAAAAAAAACACAATCCAATTAAAAAATGAGCAAAAGACCTAAACAGATATTTCTCCAAAGAGGAAATACAGATGGCCAACAGACACATGAAAAGGTGCTCAAGGTCACAAATCATCAGAGAAATGTAGTTAAAACCACAATGAGATATTATTTCACACCTGTCAGAATGGCTATCATCAATAAATCAAAGAAAAACAAGTGTTGGTGAGGATATGGAGAAAAAGGAACCCTCATACACTGTTGGTGGGATTGCAAATTGGTACAGCCACTATGGAAAACAGTCTGGAGGTTTCTCAAAAAATTAAAAATGGATGTACCTTTTGACCCAGCAATTGCACTATTGGGTATTTATCCAAAGAAAATTTAAAAAATAATTCTTAACGATCTATGCACCCCTATGTTCATGGCAGCACAATTTACAATAGCTAAGATATGGAAGCAACCTAAATGCCCATCAATGGATGACTGGATCAAGAAGTTATGGTTCATATATACAACGGAATATTACTCAACCAGTAAAAAAATAAAATCCTACCATTACAATGACATGGATGGACCTAGAGGTTATTATACTGAGTGAAATAAATCAGAGAAAGATAAATATCATCTGATTTCACTTATATGTGGAATCTAAAGAACAAAAAGAACAAACTAATCAAAAACAGACTTGCAAATATAGAGGACAATCTGGTGACAGAGGGTAGAGAGGTTGAGGGGCTGGGAGAAAGGGGTGAAGGTTAAAGAAGAACAAATTAGTAGTTGATAGATGGTCACAGGGATAGGGAGCATGGCATAGGGAATGCAGTTAACAGTAATGGAATGGCTAGGCAGAGAGCCAGAGGAGAGAAAGAGCAATCAAGGAGTTGTTTTATAAATTATATAAATAACTAACCAATGTACTGTATACTTGAAACTAATAATAAAAAAATTTTAAAAGCCTAATCACTATGTTTTATACCTAAAACTAATGTAATGTTGTATGTCAATACAGAAAAAAAATTATTTAAAAAAATAGAATAGTGATGAAGGTGACCATTCCCTAAAGACCAGTTGTTTGGGCTTGAATAAGCCCATTGTGTCATGAATAATCCAAAGGAGTGGAGGCCTCCTGCTGAGGAAGGGCTGGGCTAAGATTTTGTTTTATTTTAAAATATAATAAAAAATGTGTCACATTTCACATCTCAGTGTCACAGAGAGATGTCACATAGATAATATGCATACCAAAACAAATTGATGAACTATATTTCTGCTTGGCTTATGTGAGACCATCATTAAAGCTGTGAGCTTATGAAAGACATTTACTTGAATTTGACTCCCAGCTTCCCAGAATGGACTTGGAATTTCAGCTCTACTTCTCAATGCTTGGAGCGTGTGTGTGTGTGTGTGTGTGTGTGTGTGTGTGTGTGTGTGTGTGTGTTCTTGCCCTTTGTGTAATATAGGTCTAATTTATGCACTGAAGAAAAGAGCCAACCAGGATGGAACAAGTTGTACAAGTATGGAATTTTTTTTATTAGCAAATGAGATCATTTCCCAAAACGTGTTCTAGAGAACACTAATTCTGTAAGATGCACTTAAGGGTATCTTGGACAAATAGGTATGGGAAACATTATATGCTTTTTCCTGCCCAAGATTCTCTCTGAGAAAGTTTTTGATGAAAAAAAGAGTGAGTGTTTACTGTGTGGCCTGCCCAGTATCCCTTCTCCCTCCTTCTATAATTGCATTCTGGTTTTCCTTTGGGGAACTACTCCCTCCCTCCCATCTACTCCAATCCTGCCTTTCATGTGGTCTAGTTTGTTGAGACCATTCAGTAAAAATGCTACTTCATCTTCAACACACACACATACACACATACACACTTACTCCTACAGACTCCCAGCCAAAAATGATATACAGTGCAGAAGTACACACACACCGATTATTGGAGTTGAGTCTCTCAGATCACAGCACCATTAAAAATATTCCATGCATTCCTGTTACTAAGATTCCTGAAACTTGGTCATATTCTGTACTTTCAGAGATTTTACCATTCAGATTTTTGCTTACTTTCTGTGAACTATCTAAAATAATTTCAATAATTAGCCTATCTCAGTTTCTGTTGCTTGTAACCAATGAATTCTAGATGATTCAAAAAACTACTTCCCACATGCAAAAAAATTAAGTTGGACTCTTAAGCCATAAACAAAAATTAACTCGAAACAGATCACAGAACTAAACATAAAAATTGAAACTATAAAACTCTTAGAAGAAAATATGAATTTTGGATTCATAATGATTTCTTAGATATGACACCAAAATCATAGACAACAACAACAAAAAAAATAGATAAATTAGACTTCATCAAAATCTAAAATGTTTGTTCATTAAAGGACACCATAAGCAAAGTGAAAAGGCAACCCATAGACTGGATAAAAATATTTGCAAATCATATGTCTAGTAAGGAAATAATATTCAAAATATATAAGGAACATTTACAATTCAACAACAAAAATATCAAACAACCAAATTTAAAAATGGGCAAAGGACTTGAATAGATATTCCTCCAAAGACGGTATATAAATGTCCAACAAACATGTGAAAAGACTAATCATTAGGGAAATGCAAATCAAGACCAAAATGAGATACCTCTGTACACCCAGCAGGATGGCAAAAAAAAAAAAAGAGAGAAATAGGAAGTTTTGGCAAAGATGTGGAGCAATTGGAACCTCAGCAATTTTACTTTTGAGTGTATTGTCAAAAGAGTGAAAACAGTGACTCAAACAGATATTTGTACACTTATGTTCATGACAGCACTTTTCACAATTATCAAAAGATGGAAGCCCAAGTGCCCATTGATCTGTTTATCAGTACAGACTGCGCAATTAAAAATGTTATTTTAGGTGTTGAACATAAGGACATTTGACGTATTTTAAAAAAATCAGATTAATAGTAACCAAACATATCAAGGAAAAACAAAATGTGGAATACATTTGAAGATATATACAATGGAGCATTATTCAGTCTTAAAAAAGAACGAAATTCTGATAGATGCTACAATGTGGATGAACCTTGAAGACATTATGTTAGGTGAAACAAGGCAGTCACAAAAGGACAAATACTGTAGGATTCCACTTATATGATGAACCCAGAGTAGTCAAATTCATAGAGACAAAAAGCAGAATGGTGGTTGCAAGGGGCATGAGCTGTTATTGTTTAACAAGTACAGAGTTTCATTTGGGGAAGATGAAGTTCTGGAGATGGATAGCAGTGATGGTTGCACAACAATTTCTGTGTGCTTAATGCCACAAAACTGAACACTTAGAAATGGTTAAAATGATAAAATTTTATGTTATGTATATTTTATCACAATTTAAAAAAGAAGCCTATTTCACTTTCTATTACCTAATTTTCCCTAAATGTATTTGACCACAGAATGCTCCCTTTTCACCAGAACTCACTTTTCACCAAGGTCCCAGAGAATATACTTTGGGAAGGGTTGGCATGTGGCATTGTGGTTGGACTTTCAACGATAAAATCTGTGGTGGAGTAGGAGGAGGGTTTCTCCTACTATGAAGAGAAACATATTGAGCCAGTAATCTAAGGAAAGAAGATGCCGATATTTCACTCAGTAAACTAGGATTCAGAGGGAAAGCGATAAATTGCAAAAAGCAGACATGGCATCTGGTTCTGTGCATCTCGATGTGAAGACATCTGTAAGGTAGTTCAGGGAAATTAGGAGAATACTCTACTGGAAGCAAGCTTTGGAAGCTTAGAAACAAGAAATCTGGGCAAGAGGCCTGAGACTATATGCACCCAACATATACCCCCAGAGGCTGGGGGCTTATTACCTCCATCATTATAGAGTCTATCATTTACATGCAGAATACATCAGAACTTAATAAAGGCATTTTGAAATTTTAAGCCTGTTCTCACCTGCTAAGGGGAACTCCTTTGGCAGGGAGTTTGGTCCACTTTTAAGGCTGCCCAACAGAAAGATGAGAATTTAGAATAACAGAGTAAGACAGTCCAGACTTCTTCCTAAGATTAATCTTAGAAGGCTTTTGGTTTTCACTTGATTAAAGAAAAGAATAAAACATAGCTAAAAGTTTTTGAGCTTTCGTCATGTGCCAGGGTTCACCCTTTGTTTGCATTTTCCTATTTATTCCCTGCAAAATCCTAAGAAGTAAATAATCTTTTTATTCATTTACTCAATTTTTTCAGTCAAATGGAAAAAAAGAGCCTTAGAAAGATTAAGTTATTTGCCTACATTACCCAGCTGGGTAATGAAGCTGAGATCAGAGCAGGACACTGGACTCCAGAAAACCCACTCCTCACAGCCACATAATCCTGTCTTTTCAGCTACCCTCTCACATGGCTGCACAGTCTTCTACTTTCTTCTCAGTCACTAAGAAGATGAATTCTTTTTGTGTACTTCTGTCTTACTTCCCAAACTCACAAGGAAGTACCGGTAAAACCCTAGAGTCCCACTTATCTGTTGGGTAGAGCACTGTTCTGCATGAAAGCTGGGGGATGGACAAGGTCACTGTCAACCTGATTTTTCTATGAGTCAAACATTCTCATCTTCAACACCTAAAATAGCATTTTTCATTGCCCAGTCTGTATGGAGACCCACAAAGGAACAGTAAAGAATATAAAATTAGGAGTTTCTCATTCTGCTGTCAGAAGAGAAAGCATTGGCATTTTCCCAACTGCTAATGTTTTTTAACTAACTTTATACATTCCAAAGAACAATGACCAAAGCCTACCCAATATGTCAGCAAAGCAGATGAGCATCTACATGCTGGAATCCAGAGGGTGACCTTGGGGAGAACACTGAGAAACCTACCTGCTCCAAAAGATCTTCTGTCCTGTGCCAAACAGATACAACCCTATAATTCTCCCTCAAACATTGTTGAAGCCATTGATATGTGAACAATCCCTAATACCCCCTTATATGTGCATAACCCTTTAATAACCCTGCAGAGATCTGAATACTCTTTTTACAAAACACTTCTACTTATCTCATCCTGTCATCTTAAAAGCTCTGTGGGGCTGGTATCATTTTTCTTATTATATGTGAGGATTTTAAAACTCACTAGTGATTAGCAAAGCCAAGACTAGTATCTAAGGCTTTTAACTCCAAGCCCAGTGAATGTAAGACATTAGCAGTTACCAACATCTCTTACACAGTTCCTTCATCTGACAGAAGCCTGAGCTAAAGACAAGAAAGTTTCTACAGGTGTACTGAGAAGGGCCAGTCTGGAGGATAGCTTAAGGATGAAGGAAGGCCCAAGCAGGGTAACTAAAGAGCTCCTCTCCGAAGAGCTGGTAAGGGAGGCACCTGCCTGACCATGGTGGACCCAGGGCATAGCATGTCCTCTTGTGGAAAGAGCACTGAACTGCCACCTGAAGCCCTGGGTTCTAACTCAACTGGGTTACTGAGTCATCCTGAACAATCACTCTTGCCAACATCTCAATTTCTCTGTGCAAAAAGGAGAGAGTCCCTCTGGTATCACAGACAATCTCAAGCTCTACACTTGGGTCATCTTTTGGAGTCAATAAGTCATGTGTTGCTGCGGGACCAAGAATAATCAATAAACGTTAGTATCAAGAGTTTAGCTAAGCTACTCCATGGTATCGCTGCCTATGCATCCATTTTGTGTAGATAGTGACCTCCTGAGGACCTTAAACTGACACTAGCAAATGCGTGTCCTAGGTAACAGCCCTCACAATCACAAGCAAATGTTAAGTTCTTGACTTCTCCAGCAGCACTTGTGAGCAAGTCTCCCTCATCCCCTACCCCCACCTCTTAGCTAAGACCCCCTTGAAGTTTACCAAATCTCCTGCTCTTTTCATTATGAATTGACCAATTCTGCCTTAGCCTGAGAACCCCAAAGCACTCCACACAGGATCCTAAAACAGGCATGTGCTCCACATTTTGCCTTTCTCCTCTGCCTTGACCTCGTGTGGCCACTCAAAGCGTGCTGTGTACTTCCTCCAGCACCTGTGAATAATAAACTTCTCTATTTCAATTTCTCTTGTGGTCTTTTTTTGAACTGCAGCTCACCATCAAGCACCCCGTGCTCCACTTAACAAATGTTCATTTAATTTAGTCCTAACAATTAACTACTACCATCCTTACGGACAATAATCTTGGCTGTGACTCAGATAATTCACACATGACAGTCAAAATGTGTCCCTCTCCCAGAGCTAAGTGAAGTTATATTTAGGCCATCCGCCTGATTCCTTGGGTTGCATTTTATGGTGTTGCAGTTCTTACCCAAAAGACATCTGGACACCCTGGTTTCATTTATTTTTTTTCCCACCTTAATACACAACTACTTTTGCCCAATCACTCCTCAAATAACCCAAGCTCCTCACATTGCTATTTTTAAATATTGGAACACAGGATGGCAGGCAACTGCTCCATCTCATAATAAAATAAAGCAATCACAAGGACATTTCCTTTCAATTTTTAATAAGATATCCACTCCTACCTCATTGCCTTGTCCAGCCTGATGTTTACAAAAAAGAAATTACTTTTTTCAAGTATATCTGATTGCACATTTTAGTTAAGTAAGAGCTGACTGACTGCTGGGACTGCATTTCTCACAGCTCTGAGCCTTGCCTATTCTCCGACATTCACGCTCTTGCTCTTGTTCTATGTCTTTGGGTGCTCCTGATAAGGTGTCCTTTGCCAGCATTCACATGAGGGCTATAATTCCCTTATCAGATAGTCATTTTAAAATATCTGCTATCTCTACTACTATTATCCCCTGACTTTAAACGAGTCTGGTGTAAACACATGTGTGTGAGTACATATATATATATATATACATATATATATGTAAATATAAGTAGATATCTATGTATCTACTTATATATGTATCTACATATATATGTGCATATGCACATATACATGCACATATATATGTAAATATAGGTATGTACATATGCTGTGCGCATACCTATATGTGCAAATATAGGTGTATATATATATGTGTGTATACTGTGTGAGCACATATACGTGCAAATATAAGTATGTATGTATGTATTTGTATGCACACATATATGGGCAATGTAGGCACATGTGTATGTATACATGTGTGCATGTACATATATGTGAATATAGGTATGTGTGTATACACGTGTGTTCACATATATATGTAAATATAGGTACTTATATATATATGTAGAAGCATATGCATGCATATATATATGTAAATATAGGTACGGATGTATGTATACTATGTGCACACATATATGTAAATTTAGGTACTGTTTGTGCATGTGTGTACACATACATATGTAAATATAGGTATGTATGTATATGTAAATGTATATGTGTATAAAATTCCAAATATCCTTCAAGAAAGTGCCTTCCAAAACTCTTTCAAATTACCACAAGGCAGCCAGATTTCTCCACGTCAAACAACTGCCTTGGGACCTCTGGGTGATACTAGCAAGAGTACTTCTCAGTCCTCTTGCATTTCGATTTTTCTAAAAACTTCTCAGCAAGTTATTAAAAATTTCAGTACAACAGAAGACACAGGCACATTTTTGTTTTGACCACAATCCCACTTAAATTACCACTTGTCTTGAGTTTCAGAAATGGTACACACCTCTTGATCACACCTTGGTAGAACTTAAATAAATAAGACAACTGACAGCAGCACTATTTTTGGAATATACTGGAAAGTGGAGCAAGATGAGAGTCTGGTTGATATTTGAAGTTATTCTAATTGCAGAACTCTATGTTTCCTCTATCTGGAAGCCCTCTCTTTCCCCTCCCCAACATGCACACACATGTACACATACTCAGGCACTATGCACACATATATGCATGCACATGCAGAGTCGCCTGTGCAGATAACAGTATTCCTTTGCTAAAAACTTCAAATCCAAGTCCTTGGTTTTCACACATTTTTCCCTAACCACATTACAAGAAAATTAGCTATATAATACTAAATGTTTTATTTCCCTAGCAGTTAGACTGATACTTGCTTATGGTTTAGGGTCTCTTGACATTTCATGGCTGTTTCCTAGGAAGTCACAAAGTCAGAATCCATGGTAATCTTGTAATCAGGGCCTCAGCTAATACTTGGGTCTGCCCCATTCTGCTGCCTTTCTCTTGCTGTCATATGTACTGCTATCTGGCTGTTATAGGCATCGGTCCTCATAGCTTTGTGAATTCTCCTTGTTCAAAACTTTTAACACTGCCAGATATGTACTCTCTGTAAGTCCAAGGAGCACATCAAATGGACTTTCTGAGGGAGGCTTCTCCCATGATCAACTTCCTTCCCCCTGCCAGGAGCACGTTACCCAGTACACTAGGCTAGGTATTCTGATAACTTCTTCACTGACTCCTCACAGAGGGTCTTATGCCTTCTGGTCCCCGCCAGGTCAGCTCTCTTGGGTGGTGTTCAGAAATAATGCCAGTCAATCTGTCATACCCGCGTTTGGAAATATCTGAGTGCACGCATTGCCTTCTGAAGCAAATCCAAACTTCTCAGCCTGCAAATCAATATATTCTACAATTGCTCTCCAACTTATTTTCTGGTTACTCTCTCTCTACCTCTTAGACAACAAATTAAACCCCTTACATTTAATCCTAATGATAATCCTCTGGGATGGGTATTATCCTTGTTTTTCAATAAAGAAATTGAGGCTTATAGAGGCTAAGTAACTTGCCCTTAATAACCCAATGTATTTCATTTCCTGATATTACCTTAAACTTGGTGGCTTAAAACAACAGAAATTAATTCTCTTGCAGTACTGGAGGCTAGAAATCTAAAATCAAATGTCAGTAAGCCATGGAAGACATGTGACAATGAAAACTAATATCACTTGAGCTCCTTATGGTATGGCAGGTTAAAAGATGTTAATTTCACAACAACCTTACAAGGTAGGTGTTATTAGCAAGCCCATTTTGGGGATGAGAAAACTGATGGTTAGAAAAGTTTAAACTTTAACTACTCCAAAGATATACTCATGTTAACTGGCCCTGCCAAAATTCAGCCCGGGCCTGCATGTAACCTGAATCATTACTCTTCTCACTTCCCTGTACTGTTTCCTTGATCAATTCAAAGATGCAAAGTGTACAGATGTGGGAACATTTGCTCTCAACCTTGAAAAAGCAGGAAAAAGGGCCAAGACAGCACAGAAGAGATATCTTTTAAAACTGTGTTACTTTAGTCAATATGTGAGGCCCCACAATCGTCACTATTAGAGTATGTCAGATTACAAACTCAGGAAGACAAGGAGGTAAGAATGAAAGAGGGCATATGTAGGAGCCAGAGGAGATGTGAGAGAGAAACACTAGGAAGTTCCATTCCAGCAAAACAGTTACACGCTGCCATTGGCTAGATGCCACACGATTAATGTCAAACTGTATTAATGTCAGAGAGGAGAATTTGGTTAAAGCCTTGTCTGTATAGATCTTAGGCTAAAAATTATCAGTTTTCTTTTTTTTCTTCTAATCCTTTATAACTTCCTCTAATGCTTTAGTCAAGCTTAGGACCGTGAGCCTTCAGGGAGCAAAGCAAGACACATCTGTTCAGCCAGGAATTTGCCAAACCAAAGTAAAAGATCAACCTGGCTTTTACTACAACTTAGCATTTAGATGATCCCAAATATTTCCCAATTGTATCTGCCAAAAATAACTTTGCAGTACTGTGACTCCTGGTTCCAAAGAAGAGACATCAAGGATACTTTTTAAAACAGATAAAGACTGGACTATTGCTAATAAAAAGAAGTAAAATAATAAGTATATTTCTTTAGAATGTGCTTATTCTAAAAGCTATATCAAAACATGTAATTATAATCATCTTGGTTAGGGAGGAAAAACATTTAAGAATGCCTTTTTTTCAAAGATTTTATTTATTATAAGACATAGAGGTAAAAACTTGCATATTCTGAAAAAGATAGAAAAAGGTAATAAAATGGACATTTTTCTTATTAAGAAATATGTCATAGATATGTTTATCAAATGATATTTTGCAAAATAAGAATAAATAGAGCAGAGCTGTGGCATATAAAAGTTAACTCAAAATATTATAAGTATTTATGTTTTGTGTTTTATAAAAATTCAGATCTTTGATTATATTTTTAAATTTGGCATTTTGCACTCTAGGTTATCATTAACTCAGATTTTAAAAATATTTTTATGATGGCCCTATGATTTAAAGAATAATGAAACACAATAGTTTGACTAAATAGAATTTGATTAAAATAATTTCCCCTGAATAAAAAATTATAAGACACAAAAGTAAAGATATAATTTTAAATCCATAAACCCATGTATGAGTTCCCAATTCTACAAATTTTTGGATTCCTAGCTGTGAGCATTGAACAAAAATTATTGGCTAAGCTTTAGTTTCCAGCAAGTTCCATCATTTCTTTTCACAGCTTGATGGAGCGATAATAGTCATAATCTTTCTTCAGTCCTAGAATGTAAGATACAAAGAAAGAAGTTCTCCCTCCTTTAAATAAACCCTTTGATGTGTTCCTGTATTTGTTTATGACCCATTGGCCTCAAATTCACATATCAGAACACTGGAAAAAATTTTAATAATGAAAAGTTACTGTTCTGGGCATTCTTTTGTAGGCTTCAACTCTACTATCCAAAGGAGAGAGGAAACCCATGTGAACACCAAACACATCCTCTAATGAGTCTTGGGTGTTCAAGTAGTAAGATCAGGCTTTTCCTGTAAATAAATACTGACTCTTTACAAAGACCTTTCATTTCCCATGCATTTTGTTGCCCATGAGGGTAACACAATTCCCAGCTGTACTAGAGGAAGCCACATCTAACAATACTTAAGGATCCAATCTAATATAGATTATCAGTCCCAATGGCCCTCAACGACATCCATCATGGGGACATCTGGGTGGCTCTGGGTGCCTAGAGCACCGAGAGGTCATGGCAGGATTTGGACTTGAGTTTGAAGGCCATATTCTTGTTGTTTTTGGCCACAATCTTGCCCCAGAAGCGCCTGGCTTTCCTGGGAATGCTCTCTCTCCTTTTCTGGTAGGCCAGCCGCCGCTCATTCTTCTCCTTGCTGTCCCGCCGAAGGCGGACCTGCCGCACAATGCCCTCAAACAGCTCCTTCACGTTGTGCTGGACAGCCGCAGAGGTCTCAATGAACTTACAGTCGAACACCACAGCACATGCTCTCCCTTCTGGGAGGGGAAGAAGGGGAGAAGAAAGTCAGAGGGGCAGCAGAGTATGTTACCACACTTCACATAGCCAAGCTGGAGGACCGCTGACTTTAAATGGTCCTCAAGGTAATGAGTATCACGGGCAATGAATGAATATAGGAGGCAACTGTGACAATGTCCTCCCAGGACATAAATAGAAGCAAAGAGTCTCACAGGAAGATTCCTGGAAGCTGAAGAGATGGGCTTTAGATCTGGCCTACCAAATTCACTGTGTGAAGGTCCCAGTCCATCGACTATAGTAAGATTTATTATAACAGTAAAAACCATAGCCTTAATTTATTGCACCTACTATGTGCTAGGAACTGCTTTATAAACATTTCTTAATGCTTACAACAGTCTTGAAAAATACATTATCCTTTACAGATAGATGAAGGAACTTGAGGGGAGGGCAGTCTTTTAAACACCTGAGAGAGAGCACAAAGCCAGTAAATGGCAGATGTGAATCCAGGTCTGCTTTATTCTCAGTCTTATATTCTTAACTCTCCTCTGACTCAGTTTCCTGAACTGAAAATAAGAATGCTACTACATGGCTCTCCTTTAATTTTTTTATGTTTTGATGAGATATTTTGAAAAAATTTGAAAACATCACAAATATATGATTCAATTACAGAAAACTATACAAACAAGCTTTTCTGAAACAGTCCCAATTTACAATGTTCCATTGTGTTTAATAATCATGTGTCCAAGTTTTGATTTGAAAAAATGATCACTGTAGACACTCATTCCTAAGAGTAAGACATTCCCAAACTAGTTGTGTCCATTAAGTCTTTAATGTTTCTTTTCTCTTGAGCAGAGCCTGGCAATGCAGTATTTTATTTTTTAGCATTGTATCAAATCTGTATTAACCTCCCAAATATTAAGGGCCACAGAAGCACTTGGGTATCCACTCAGTATAAAGAAATTATGCCTAAATTAAATGTGAAAAAAAAATGTGTGTGACATCATCAAACTGATGTCTTAATTAAATTTAGGAAGCAAAGGGTGAGGGGTGGGAAGGTGTTTCTAGGGTCTACAGGAAACAGAGGCAGCCAGAGTAGCATTCTTATCCTCAATAAAACTCTTCACCACAGTTCCCTAAATCAGAATTCCCATCCTTCTTGGATGAAGATGCTACTTCCACTTCTCTGAACTCTTGAGATCTCCCTAGAGAACAGAAAGAAGCATGAAAAAAGGCTGGGAACTGCCAGTAAAGCCCTAAGCATGATCTTTTCCCTAAAAGAATTCCAGGGAAACCCTTGTGGGTGAGGAGATTGGAATCCTGCAGGTAGACAAGATGGACAAGGGAGCAGCACCCAGCACAAGATGACCTAACAGGAATGTAGGAATCTCAGAGTATATATAAAACTCCATGTAGCATTTTAACGAATCCCTGGTTCCAGCTTCATGAAAGAAGAAATGAAGAACACCTGTTTGAAAGAAAATACAGGTGAACCAGAGATTGTTTCGATGGCATTAGTACCACTCCTCTTACCTGAAACAGATACTTCCCGGCATCGCACCAGGTCACTTTTGTTGCCAACCAAAATAATAGGAATGTCCTCTGTCTGACGGGCCCTGCGGAGCTGGATTCGCAGCTCAGATGCCTTCTCAAAGCTGGCTCTGTCTGTGATGGAGTAGACGATCAGGTAGGCATCACCGACTTGCATACAGTGGTCTTGGAGCCACTCATTCTCCCCCTAATGAAATGAGATCTTCCATGAGCACAGGTTGGCCTGGTAAATGAGGCATCAATTTACAAAGAAACAACACATGTATCCTAAAGTACCTTCACTGATGTGAGAAAGGAAGAAAACTTATTCTAACTCCCAAAATGCTTGCCAGACCCTAAAGTACTTATGCCAAAAAGCTTTTACTGTCCAATTCCTCCTACAGCTTGTTTGATAAAGTATACAATGGCTCTGCCAAACATTATTTCCAATTTCTATCTAAACTACTGAAAATGAGTCTTATCTGACTTCCAAAAAAACCCTTTTGCCTATCCCAAGTGATAAAATTAAGAATCTTTTCGTGAGAATAGGAAGGTTCTCAATAAATATAAAGTCTAGCACATATGCACAAAGCCCAACATCTTTAAAAATCTAATGTTGAAGACTAGTATTGAGAATGTCAACTTTAAGTAATATGGTTTTATGCAGTTTAAAATTATCATTCATACTTGTTGGCACCTTCCCTAAAACAAATATGTTTTTTGTATTTTTGAACAGAATAAGGGCAAATCACTGCAACTTGCTTGTTATTCAGAGCTCATTTGTGAATCACCTGTTCCTTAGAACAGTGTCATACTTTAAAAGTAAAAGCTTTTAAACAAGAAAATGAGCCTGCCTCATCTGGAACACCAAAAAGGGCAAGGTCATTCTTACATCGAACAGCCTGTTGGAAGGCAAACCCTGAAGGAATTTATAGAGAGCTCTGAGCTCTGCATACCTTATTTTCCCACATGTCCAGGAGTATGATTGTTGCACTTTCCCCATCCACAATCAGTGTTCGCTCATACATATCTTCTAGAAAAGAATGCACAGTGGTATTGGAGTCAGGCAAATAGATAAAAACTTTTATATGAGACTGTCATGTAGAAAATCATGCTAGAAAATAAATGTGCCAAATAAGCAATTAATTATGTAAATGTAGATAAAGGCAAGTTGCTAATTTTTATGACCTTCAACGACATTCTACGTATATTCCTCCAGTACTTACTAAGCGGAATACCTAAGTCCGCTGAATGTGTATCACTAAGGCACTGGAGTGAAAGGCATTCGTTTTCCTCATTCTTAAACCTTTCATATAGGAAAATCATTTGAGTATAAACTCACTTTAGAGATTTTGACTCAGATTCAAGCTCTGATGCCATGAAAAAACACTGTCCAGTGGCACTGTAAGCCCCGTTCATAAGCCTTACATTGAAATCCACTGCACCTTGCAATGGAGTGATTACTGAGCATTCACCGGCAATTTCAGGAACTTTGAGCTCAGAGACATTTCTTTTGAAATGTAAGAAAAAAAATCTTGAGACTATCCCTGTTTCGGCTGAAGCTTTCTTCCTAAAACAATACAGTTCCCTAGGCATAAACAGGCTTATTTTTCTATCTTAAGTACAGCAGAAGTGCAGCCTTCAGCTCTCTATGTGGTAATGGAAACTTTCCTCTCTGCACTTGAGCCCAGGTCAGGTGTAGATGAAGGGTGAACACAGGGCAATGAGCCAGAGCAGCTCGAGCCCGGGAAAATCGGGTAGGCAGAGATTAAATTAACCTGGATTTTTACAAGAAGGATTCCATCAACTCCATACAAGTGGGCCCATCCCTACTCTATTTTCACAATGAGGTTTCCTGTTTTGAATTTCATCATTTGAAACATAATTTTCATAATGACTTTTGAAATCATTTTTCTTGCTGTTCCTTTTGCCTGGAATCTGTTCCCTCAAATATTCAAAAGATGGATTCCCTTACCTCCTTTTGGGGAAGGTGTTCCCAGAGCATTTATTTAAAATTGTAATATTTCATCCCTCCTAATATTCCTTACTCCCTTCCCTGCTTTATTTTTCTTCATTGCACCTACCCCCATCTAACATGCAATCCATTGAACTTACTCATTGTATTATTTTTTGTTCCTCTCATCCCCCAGAATGTTAAGGCAGAGATTTGCATCTGTTCTGTTTACTGCTATAACCTCCGGCACTCAGGACAGTGTCTGATATATTGCAAATGCTCAGTAAATACTTATCAAATGAATGAATGAATAATACATATAGCATTGCAACTGAGCACAAGCAAACCTAAATTGGAATCTGAGTGCCATCCCCTATTAACCAGGTGGCTCTGGCCACTTATTTAAGCTCTCTGGGCCTCAGTTTCTTCATCTGTGAAGTGGGACTGATAAGAGTATCCATGCCTTAAGGCTGTGTAACAATTACATATATTAAGCCTGGGTACAAAGTAGAAATGCAATAAATGTTAGCTGTTATCACTTCTTCAGATGGAGGCAGTTGGCTCTTGCCATACTTGGCATTTTCTACTATAAGTAAATCCTAGCTTAAGAGCGCTATGCAGGGGGAACCAGGACATTCTTGTTTTATAATAGTGAGGAGTTTCTAAAAAGCATTGCTCCTGGTTTAATGTTTCTTCATCTAGGAACTGGGAAAGAAAGGAAAAACATGGACAAATGAGAAGTTAACCAGGAATGGCTCTGTGTTTCTGTCCGCTTCCCCACCTCCTTTAGGTATCATTCTTCTAATCAGTGGTGATGGTCCCACTGGGGCATTAAAAATCTGTTATGCCCATCATGTTTGCCTTCCACAATATTCAGCATGAATGGGATCACTGTGGGACATATAATTTGGCTTACTAGAGAGTAAGGCCTCATGACCTTAACAGGCAAATTTATACAACCAAATGGTTGTAGAAATCAGAGCCTAAGCAGATGAGGAGGTGCGGGGCTGACTGTTCGAAGTTTTTTCTCTTTTCTCTCAAAGCCCTCCCTGCAATCAGAAAACACTAAAGCACTTTCTCTGTCCTCAGCCCATCACTCAAAAGCATGTTCAAGGGACTCTCTTGAATCACCAGAAGTTCGAATACAAACATACTGTATTCCAATAGCTAAGGAAAAAAGCAAACAAACTTTCTCGTGGTTTAAGTAAGATCAGAATAAATCCAAAGATAAAAACAGACTAAGGCCAGTGTAAAAGTAGAGCCAAAGTGCTTTGCTGTTCTGGAAGATTCCTGACAGGATCATTCTGTCCAGATTTACTTCTGCCTGAAAATTGTGTTGGAAACTCCAGAACTTAAAACAATACATCTCCACACTGCTTTGTGCATCTACAAACCTCACACCTGGCCTCTGGCTACATACAAGCACACAAAGCACACGAAGATCCTGCTTGAAAGCCTTCCACAGGCAGGAGAGGGCCTGCCTGCCTGCAGCCAAAGCTCCAGATTCCCTTCTTCCCTAGCCACTCACCCTTTAGCTTTTTCAGGTACTAATCAGATGAAGAGAGGGAAGATAAAAGAAATAAAATTCTAGAAGAGTCCTTTGAAATTTGCCCTGGGTTAACATGGGTGGAGAAATGGTTGAGGCCTATGGGCTTGTAACAGTGGGTCTGGGGAAATCCTCACTTCCCTACTGCTCTTAATGAAGGCTGGGGGTGTACATTCACACTCTGTATATCAAGAAAGACCATTCTTATGGGGCAGGATGGAGTTTCTATGATTGGGTGATTATGGTCATTAGCCATTTTCCCTGGGCTAGTGTACTTTATTTGTCTTTCCCTGTGTGTCCTCTATTACACTTGGAGGACCCTCTTGCCCAAGACTAATTCAAGTGCTATCTATGTATGGAACCCACACAGGTGTTCTCTTACATGCTGGAACCGGCTACTGCAGCTCCTCAAAAGTTCTGAGGCTCCAGCATCCCTCTCCCCAAAACCTCTCAATGGCTTGTGGCTTTCATAGCCCCATGGACCCCAAGGAACCCTACAAGGAACACCTGCCCTAAGAACACTGTCTTCTCCTCTGGAGGCTCATGTCTCCTGCTTGCATCTCACCAGGCCCCAGGTAAGAGTGACTAAAGTGGATGGGGACTTCAAGCAATTAAAAGTACCAGTTTTGAAAGATAAGCCTGGGGAAAGAAAATGGTTGATTCAGAATTAGCTCTAACTAATGTTTGTTTTATACTTGCTATGTGCCAGGCACTATGCTACATGCTTAATACACGTTATCTCCTTTAGTTCTCTTAGTACCCTACTAAGTAGGTATTATCACTATTTTACAAATGAGGAAGCTTGAGGAGTGTATCTCGTCCGACAGCATCTAACTAGGTCAGTGTCAGAGCTGAAGTCCAAACCCACATCACCAGACTGCAAGTCCAGTGGCTCATTTTGGTACTTCCTGTATGCATGTACAGTGCCTTCTTGCCTATCTCAGGGCTTCCAAATCCTTAGGGTCCAGCTCAGAGACCACCTTTTCCATTAACCCTTTTCTGCTTTCTACAGCAAGAAGTAATATTCTCTCCTCTGAATTCCCATAGCACTGTCCTTATGCTTCTTTCAAGATACTCATCACACCCTGAGTTATAGTTGGTGTATATCTGATTCTCTACTGCATAGATTGTAAGCATCTGTAGGGAAGAAGCCCCACAACTCTACGTGTCCCCACAATGCTTCACCAAGTTCCATGTTATATGTTCAGTAACTGTCCAGGAATGAAGAATGAATGAATAAATGAATGAACAGCATTAAATGTGTACACAGTCATAGATTATTGCAATATAACTATATAATATTATCTTTATTAGAAAAAATAATGATGAGAGTATTGTGTCATTTTTTTTCTGATGTCAGTTAATGCTGAAAAAAGACAATGTAGGTGTGTGACTTGGAAAACCCTCCCCTGGGAAACATAAAGCCACTCAGTGATTCCAATGGCCACCTACAGAAAAAGGATTAATCCTAGACTGTATAAATTAAGTTATTCTAATAGGACACATTAGATAAGCTTCTTGTTGTCAAAGATTCTCTACTTGAAGAGATAAGGAAAGGAGTCTCCCCTCCACTCCCCTTAAACAGAGCTTTCCCTGCCTTTCCAAATCCCAGATACGAGTTAGTTTTCTTAATGCTCAATGTCTATGGAGATACCACCCTCTGCACAGATACCACTCCACTCTAATTGACACTCTTGAAAGTCTGCTATCCACTAAATTTTTCGATTCCTCCCTCTTAAAAAAATAAACAGAAACTCTCAGTTGATCACTTTTTTATGTCAATCCCCAAAGCACTTAATTGTTACTCAAGGTCATTATAAATTTTAGCCTGCTCTGAATTTAGCCACTGACACTCAGCTACTTCCTAAGAGGTCATCCCATACCTTATTCATCACTAGGGACCAGAGAGCCAGGCATGTGACTGAACACAGCAGAAAGTGCTGTCATACTTAACAGCATTTGGATGTTAAATCCAAGGGCTGCAGGGTACAATGAAGTAACACAGGATATGGGTTCAATCACGACTAGGTTTGAATCCTGGTCATACCATAGACTAGTTTTTTTACCCTGTGAAAGTCATCTGACTTCATAATCCTCGATTTCTTCACCTGTAAAATAAGAATATTAAGTGCCAAACTGGTTTAATTTTTGTAAGAATTATAAAAAAAAAAAATGATTGGAACTACTTAGCACAGTCCTGGCACATAGCAAGTTCCCCACTAACAGTAGAATGAGAGCACTGCCAAACTAAAATGATAAAACCCCGAGTTCAAATCCCAGCTAACCCAGTGGGTGATTCTAGGTATGCCACTTGGTATCCCTGAAACTCAGTTCACTCATTTGAGTATAGCAATTTTGTGAGGACCAAAATAAACAGTAGCAAATATAGGGCACTCAATAAAGTCCCTCTCCCATTCCAAATGAGCATTCTAAATATTAGTTCTTCCCTTTCTCCAATAGTGACAGCCATTCACCAGCCCTTACAATGAAAGAGAAAAGCAATTGTACAATCTATCTCTTCCTTGACTCTTGCTTAGCTATCATCCCTGAGATTCCAATGTGAGAGAAGAAATCGATGTTCTATCAATGAATCATCATTTACAGCCCAGTTCGGGAGCTGCCTTATGAAGCAGTGAACTGCCAGCCACTGGAGACAGTCTAGAAGAATGAACATTTAGTGGAAGTGGGCAGACAGTACTGAGGAAGGAGCAGGATTCCTACGCAGCAAGTATAGGGCAGAACCAAGTCACTACTAAGGCATCTTTCTACTCTAGAAGTCTGTTATTCAGCTGTGAGTCGCAACCGAGAATGCGAACAGACCGTGCCACTTGGGCAAGAACTAAAAGGTTATTTCTTCATTTCTACAGCTGCAAATAGGAACATGCAGCCACCCTGGTCATGCATGCTAAGATGGAGGCTGTGGCTGAAAGACACTGTATGAATGCCATTGACTACTATGATCTTCATATCATTTCTCAGAATACAATGCTATGTTTTACATGTATTTGAAACATAAATGCATTTTGGAGATTATGTCACCTCAAATCAGTTTTGGAAATAGGCAATCCTTAAGTAATAAATATTTTAAATGAGACTGTACAGGGATAATTATCTTTAAAAACTGTAAGACTATACAAACATATATATCATCATTATAATTCAAAATATTGTCAAATATTATATTATTTCAATATTATCAATACAGATTTTAAACTATTTTACACCCTAGGAAGATTCTAATATTGGTGGAAATAAACTAATGAAGCAGTTTTTCAAATCTGTTTTAGGTATAACCATTAAAAAAAAAACTGTGTCTACACTGAGCTATTGAAAGATCCAGGTTGGAGTTGGCAAAAGCCAGAGGTGAGAGCCAGACCATCTGGTTCTGCTCTCTTTAATCAGTGTCCCCCAGTCCCTTTAGAACTGGAATCTAAGGCATTCCCTTTCTGGCCCAGGTTTTATCTATGAGCATTTTCATTTTCTTGTCCCACAGGCTTGTGCCAGGGCTTTTCTGGGGACTCAGCTCCCCAGCCAGGGCCAAGAATGCATAATCACAGTTCCCAGCTCTGCAAATAAATGACCCACCCACTTGTTCTTTCTGCCTGGACCACTGCTGATGGACAGAAGCCCACTGGTACTGGGCCACCTACCTCCCAGAACTTCACAGTCGCTGTCCATGCTGTCATGCACACCGGCAAAGATGTTGGCCAGAGTGGACTTGCCCACCCCCTGCTCCCCTATCAGCACCACCCGGTAATAGGTGTTCCCCGACTCAGAGGAGATGACTGAGTCCGTGGAGTCAGAGGACCAGCTCCGGCGGCAGTGGTCCTCAGGGGCAGCAGAGTGATGGTTGCGGTGGCTGTAGTGATGGGGCTCTTTTTGAATGATCAGATGCCTGCCGTCGGCTGGGATGCTCCAGCGCTGCTGCTGTGGCTGCATGCCCACAGTGCCCTGGCGCATGGTGACGTTATTCAGAGTCATCATTGAGTTCTGAAGAGCAAAGCAGCCAAGACGTTAGCATTAGCAAGCATGAGCAAGCACTCAGGAGGCTAAAACACACAGTCAGTCATCAGTGATATTCCACTAGGGTGATACCCAAAGAGTCCTAACATAAGGGACACCAATGAAACAGTCCCCAAACCCAGGCTTTCAACTAGTCTCACACACACACACACACACACACACACACACACACACACACACAATTAGTAACCAGCTCCTCAGGCACAGTGGCATTTGCAGAGAAAAAAGATACCATTATCATCACCCACTGGCCTTGAGGTTTCTCCATCCTCAAGGAAACCTTAGGATCCCCACTCAGAGCTGGTACAGAGGTAGCCAGAAGGAACTACAGTCTTCAGAGACAGCTTGAAAATCAAGGAGTTAATGGAGCTGGGGACCAGCAGGCCAGGTTAGCTGCTCTTGTCTAAACATGGCTCTTGACTGCACCAGCGTCCAGTGGGCTTTAGTGCCTTGGTGGGAAACACGTGGCAATGACATCACTCCCCTGGCTGTATTGGACAAGCACTTATTGGAACTTCCATGTTTAGTAAAGTTGCACTGATGCTCTCCAGCTGCCTGAATAAGCTATTATATGTGACTGGGTGGGGTGGGTGGGGATTCTGTTCAAGGTTTACACCTCAGCTCTGCCCTCTTGCCCACAGACATCAGTTTAAGCATTCCAGCCCCAAGCCTTGTTGTTCTGGCAGGGAAATGACCTGCTCACGTTCAGACCTATCAAATTTGCAGCGAAAATGCTTCACTCTTATTAAACCATATCTGCTCTGAGAGTTTTTTGACTCAGATTTCCACCCTCTTGAAGCAAATTAAAAGGCCAAAGGCTCTCCTAAATGACATTCAACAACTTGGCTACAACTTTCCCTCTGCGAGACTTCCTCCCCTTGTACCTAGGTGCGCTCTCCCAAACTGCTTGAGATAAAGTAGAAGCATTCTCATTTATATCAGCAAGATCCACTCATGAGAATGAGAAGCGCACAGACACTCCCCTCCCCACACTCGCCCACACTCCACACTCCAACACATCGACCTCTAGACAGGACGTCCGCCCGGTTTTTTACTTTTATAAGCAGCGCCTCAGTTGGCACATTTGCATTCATACAACAAAAACATGAAGTATCACTGAGGGCTGCCCTCTGACCACTCAGTCTGTAGGAGGAGGTGACCCTCCTATTACTAAACTAAACTGAGGAAACTGGTGATGACAAATGGCATCTTTTCACCTTAAAATCCTCCCTACCCGGAAAACCAAGGTGCAGAAAGCATGTTCCAGGGGTTCAGTTCTCAACTTAGAAAGTTTTGTGGGCTGGGAACGCCCACTCCCTTCCCAATCACCCCCCGGCGGCGGAAGGAGGGCCAGTCCAGAAGCGACCCCTTACCTGGCTGGGCCAGGTGGGCATCTGGGTGTCAGTGCGTCGGTGCGCAGGTCACCGCCGGGATCCCGGGCCGCAGAGCGCCGGGTGCTCGCGCAGAGCCGCCTTCCGTGTTGCGCCCGCGCCGCCGCCGCCCGGCGGTTTATAGCGCGCCCGCGCGCCCGCCCGCCCGCACGGGGCTTTTCCGTGACGTCAGCACCCCCGCCGGGAGGGGCGGCTCTGCAGCAAACTCCGAGTTGCAGCCGTCTTGCTAAATCAGTTCCTCGCAGTCATGTGACCCTCTCCCCCTTTGAAAAATAACGACAATTCAGTCCCGGGCTCCTTTATTTTGATTTATTTTATTTCTACCAAGTGGACGCAGGGAAATGGAAAAATACACTAAATGACACTTCATCGCGCTTCCCAGCAAAGCACTCGCGAGCTGTAGGGATAAAGGACGGAGACAGAAGCAGGGTTTGAGTTGCGAGTCCAGCTTTGCCAAAAACTGGATCAGTGGGCTCGCGGAGACTTTAGCCTCTAGGATGGAGCTGCAATCACCTTGAGAAGCAAAGGCTTGTGTTAGCTGCATCTCCTGCAAGGAAAACAGCCTCTGCCCGCCTCTTGTCACCTTCTCTCCGGAAGGGGGAAGGAAGAGTGTCCTACACTACTCTGTTTCCCTTCTCTAACACGGATCCAGAGAGATGGGGCCAGAGAGAGGTGGGGAAAGGGGACAAGACCTTAAAAGAGGCAGTTTTGAAAAATAATTAGGTTCCACTACATTGTGGTACATGTTGCCTGACCTCCTGCTTTGGGCCAGGTTCCTCAAGAGGGGGATTTAATGAGCATCTCAATCAGCAACATCTCTGTGCCAGGTTGCCTGCCATGGCTGGACCTGGGCATGGAGCCAACGATGCTTCCCAGCCATGGGGTGGAGCCCTGAGCTAGTCACTGGAGCCCACATCCCCAGAGAGATTCCCCTGAGTAAAGGGCACAGAATAATAACTACTACTACTACTACTACTACTACTACTACTACTATTTACTAAGTACCTCTGAGTACCTATACTTGGTAGGAACTGTTAGGCTTCTCTATTACCTCAATCATTACCACAGTTCTGCAAGGTGTATTTATTGTTACCCCCATTCTATGGAGGAGAAAAATGACACTCGGCCACAGAACTTCCCCTAGGTTACATAGCTGGTATAAGTGGCAGAGTCAGGATTCAAAATTTGGTTTACCTGACTCTTTGCACTACACCACCAGCTGAAAGTTTTCAGTGACCTCTTTCTGGAAACATGGGGATCTCCCAGATGCTATATTTGGAGATGACACTGGCCTTTTCAACACTTCCATCTTCTTTTCCAGCCATCTTCATCTCTAGGTTGGCCAGTGGCTCTAGGAAGCAGCCAGAGTCATCAGCATCTATTCAAGTGGCCAGACTCTGCTATGGGTGGAGTCCCTTCAGCTATCCTGCAGTCAATTATCTGCTTTAGGGGTTATCTAAGTTACAGCTGCTGAGACCTACCAGGCCCCAAGCTGGCAAAAGTGGAATCCATGGACTTTAGAGCTCTTTTAGTTCTAGGTGACCTGACCCAACCTCCTACTTATTTTATATCTAAGGAAACTGGGATGCAGAGGGGTAACTACCACTGAGTTAGTACATGGCAGAGCTGGAACTAGAACCCGGGTTTTGTAATTTCCTGGATGGTGCCCTTTACTTTGATGGTTTTCTTTCTGGCCTTAGCCAGGAGGGATGGCTACAGATGTACAGATGTGGGGAAAGGAGAAGTGTGGGAGTTGAAGAGAGGTGGAGGTGCAGGGAAGAGAGAAAGAGAGAAAGAGAGAAAGAGAGAGAGAGAGAGAGAGAGAGAGAGAGAGAGAGAGAGAGATATTGACTCCATGCTAAAACACATGTAAAGTAACTTGTGGATGATCTGCATTTCAGAAGTATCCATGCTTTTTCCATGCTGAGTCTCCTACTCTGCCAACTGGTCTCAACAGAAACATGGGTAAAAATTAAGAATCAGAGTTTATAAGCCTATCATATAGCCTCTCAATTCTACTTTTGCCCATCAATAAGAACCTAATCTTCACATTAATAACAACCTAATTCTATGCCTAGACAATCTCCACTATGAACTAATTTTCACTGGTATATGTAAGGCACCCAAAGAAAACAAACTCTAAAATTGGGGAGCATTCTGCCCACTATTGATTGGGTGACTACAGCCATGTTGTGTTTGAATAAAAGAAACTCCCTTCTTAAATTTTCTGTCTCTCAAGAAGTTGAATAAGAAAACAACAACTTAGGGAAAATTTCAACTGAATGACAATTAAGTTTGAACGAATATTTAGACAAAAATCACACAAAAAAAGCATATTTGAGAGCCAAATTATATCCAGAGGAGTCTCAGCTACGTTGTCCAGGATTCCAGCTCACTGGAACCATCTAAGATTATGGAGCAGAAAAAAAAAAATAAATGAAATCAGGGCATTGGCAAGGTGGCAAGTTCTAAAGAGGAAAAAATGCCAGAATATTGATTGTAGTCTCTTGTATGAATTATTCTCTTCATAATCCTTCTGCCAGCATTTGAAGCCTTTCTCAGGTTCCAGCTAACATGAGGAAGAGGATGACTAGGATACAGAACTCAAAACAACAAAAATAATATTTAGCAAACTCTATGCATGCCTTATCTCGGTTAATATTCATTACCACTGCATTTACCCATGTTTCATGGATGAAGATGTTGAAGAATGAGCAGAAATAACTTGCCCAAGGTCACAGAGCTGGTAGGAAGCAGAGCTGTGCTCTCTGGGGCCATGGTCTCCACTACTGTTCTATTTAGAGTAGGGAATACACTTCAACCCTATTCCCACACTAGCCCCACCTCAGCCTACTCCCTTCTGAACTCCCCTCGAAAGAGAAGTTTTTATTTGACTGAGAAAATGCTCCAGAGAATGGCAGTTTTGCAGTTCCTTTTATGTATTAGAATTAAAGAAGAAGGTATAAGGAGCATTACATGAAATCTACAGGTGGTAGATTAAGGGGGTGAGAGAAAGCGAAGGAAGGAAATCTCTGGGATTAGATAAAAAGTAAAATGGAGAGACAAATACTTTTTTTTAGTTCTTGGGTACAGGATAGTTAATAAACATTTACAGCACATAGAAATGGTATGTGGGGAACAAGATAACAATGAGGGGTTCTCTGGTCTAGTGCTCTGGTACCTGAAATTATGCCTTCAGTGAGTCTGGAAAGAAAACTATTTCAACATTTCAAAGAAATGTTATCCTAGGTGCATAAGAACAGTGGACAAGACTCACTTACGTTAAAGATTGACCCTTGCTAAGGAAGCTATAGTCCTGGGACATGACTACCAACTGTGACCTGCCCAGTAGGAATTTATAATCAGATCACCCTGTGTGGTTACTTTTGGTCACTGAGTTTGTCAGGCCTACCATGTGGCCCCCTGAACTTGTCAGGTTTTATTTCATAGCCCATTTTCTGTTCATAAATTTAAAAAGGAATGAGAGAGGAAGGAAAAGGAAAAAGGTAGAGAAGGAGGAGTAGAATCTTCGACCAGGGCTGTGAGTTAGGGCATCAAGGACTCACACAAACATTAATACATTACCTTGAATCTTACCCCTTGAAAACTCTAAGTCCAGGATCTGTACATCTGTAATACTATCCTAAAAGCAATAGAATCACTCAATCTTCAATTTACCATACTGCCTCGGCTACACTGTAGACTCACACAATCATGGTCATACTTAACCATGCCACCAAATCAATGCTACTCAGTGATAAAGGTGACACTGTTCACATGTCCTCCCTTTTCCACCAACAAAGAGGTAGATTATAGACTAGATGCTGAATAGGCAATAAAATTAATGTTTTTTAAAATTGCTTTTTAAATGCTTTGCATTTTGATGCCATTAGGCAAGACATGCTTTCCAATCTCCACAGTTCTCACTATTCCCTAATGCAGGGGTCCCCAACCCCTAGGCTGTAGACCAGTAACCTTTCCGTCGCCTGTTAGGAACAGGCTGCACAACAGGAATTGAACAGGCAAGCAAGTGAAGCTTTATCTATATTTGCAGCCACTCCCCAGCACTAGCATCACTGCCTCAGCTCCACCTCAGATCATCAGGCATTAGAGTTTCATAAGAGCACCCGGTCCCTAGTGCCGAAAAGATTGGGGACCGCTGCAATGTATTATACTCCAGCTAGCTTCTCACATTTAGATTATCTACCAGGCCCCAAAGGCATTTGATTTTGTGACCCTACAAGGGCTGAAAAAAATATGTAAGGGTTTTAGCATCAGAAAAGCAAGTGCAAACCTAAGCCTTTCTTCTTCCTAGCAACATGATGCTGGGGATGTCACCAAACCCCAGAGACTTTGGCCTCTGTCACTCAGAGAACTAAAGAGCTACTGAGTGTGGAAGTGCTTTATTAACTACAGAGCACTGTGTCAATGCAAGTGATTATGATTATGATGCAGGAGCCAAGGACTAAAGCTTGGCCACTTGCCCTTGGTTTTTCTGCCTGTTAAAGCTCAAGTTAAATTAATTCAGCAGATTTCAGGACACATGAAGCAGAGGGAGGAAGGGCAGGAAATGTATTTACATTGCTGTTACTAAGAAAGAATAATTATTAAGGAGAGTGGTATGGTTAAGTTCTTTGTAAACAAACAAGGAGCAAGAGTCAAATCTCTGCACACAGAATAGGTCTCCACCAGCCATAAAAGTGCTGAGGAAGAGGTAGGTGGAAGGCAATGTGCAAAGTGAGCACAAAAAAGTACCACTGAGCCTCTCAGGGAAGTCTAAAGAAGGAAAGAATTTATATGAAAAATCATTGCTTTATAGAATGAGGGTAAAATCTCCAATTGCAAAATCAAAAGAGCTCTGATTAAGAGAAAATAAAGATAGAAGAAAAATAGCTAAAAATAACCTCTCAACATGCAGAGGCCTGTGGGATCCAGATGGACACTCCCTCCAGCTGCAGCCTCCCTCAGGCCAGCCCCTGTTTCTCATTAGACTCCTGCTGAGCAGATTTAATTTTCCATTGAAAAAATTTTGGCTCTAACCCTTCCTCCATTCCATTAGCCCAGACTGCTGCAGGCTTTAAAGCTCCTTCTAAAATCCTGCAGGGGAATTGCAGAGTGCTGAATATATCTCAAAAGGCCAAGGGGAGTTTCCTGAAGTAAGCAAACATTCTCTGCCCAGGTTCTCTCATTTCTTCATTCATTAAACAACAATGACTACTGAGCCTCTGCCTTATGCCAGGTCTGTTTCAGGGCTGGGGATAAGGTACTTAAACTTATGGAACATATGTTCTGATAGGAGAAATAATACGTAAACAAACCAAGTATCACCATATTCATTCATTCCCTCATTCTCTATCTGAGCATGCCAATCTCAGCCTCAGTTTTCTCAGCTGTGAAAAGGGAATGATAAAATTGGAGATGCACAAAGTAAGGGTCAAGCACATGCCCATTCAGAAGTCTAACAATGCCAAGGCTGGTGAAAATGTAAGGTGTGGTGAGGAGGTTCTCATGCCCTATGATTAGAGTATAAATTGGTATGGTTACTTTGGAGATGAACTATCAACATCTAAGATGGGTATATCCTTCCTGATCCAGTGATTCCACTTCTAAACATGTGTCTTCTATACTGCACAAGGAGATGGACACGGTATGCACATTGAAGCACTGTTTGTAATATCAACAATCAGCAACCACCTAATGATCATCAATGAACAATGCATTGTGGTATATTTTTTACAATGAAATATTGTGTGGCAGTGAAAATGAGTATAGTAGATCTACTTGTAGATTTGTAAAGATAAATATGGAGCCAAATATTAACTTGAAAAAGCAAATTGTAAAATATCTACAGGATAATAATTTAAATAATTTTTAAAACCCCACACTAATATTTTATAGTTAAATACACTTAATAAAAGTAAAAGAACATGGGTAAGACAAATATGCACTAACTTCAGAACAGAGATTACCCCTGGGGAAGAGAATCGTGACTATTAGATGGACAGCTGACCTCTCAAAAACAACCAAGAAGCCAGCAAAAAGTTATAGAAGATCAAAGTGCTTAGTAAAAATATCTGCCAACCTGGAATTTTATGTTCAGTCAAACTGCTGTTCAAAGATGTGAGGTAAATAAATATTTATTGAGTAATATCTTAAGCCCCAGAAACAGTTATTTAAGACCAAGTTCTTATCCTCAAGGAGCATAAAGTCTGCTGTTCTTTTCCCCAGAAACTGCCAAATCCATGAGAAGATCATCCAAGAGCTTCATTAAAAACTTCAGTCTAATGTATTTTTGGTTTCTCAGCCAAAGCAATGTTTTCCCTGGAGTCCCATCCTTCGGCAACAGAAAAATCAATGAGACTGTTTAACCCAAGGAGTCAAAATCAACTTAAAGCAGAGAACTTGATTTAGCCAATTATAGTGACACAAGAATTCTCCAGTGATAAACCTTTCATTCGTAGTTATAACTATTCTTATTGCCTGCTTTGTTTGTCTAATCTCATATCTTCTTGATTTCCTTCAGCCTTATTTAAACAATTGCATGATTTCTCCAACATATAAAAGGCAGCAAGTCTTTTTGACATTGGTAGGATGCATTTAACTCACCCCTACAATGACTGTCACCCTGAATTTTTTTTAAAAAGAATCAAGCCCTTAATTGATGAAGTTATGTCTAAATTATTGTTATTTTTAAGAGATTCCTTCATAATCAATTTAAAATCTGGCAAAAGTCTTTGATCAACAAACATATGCTGTGATCTCTAAATAAGCTAGATATAATTTTTAACCCAAAATTGCACATTTATTGGAGGTAGTGAAGCTGACAAATGAAATAACAACAACAGTCAGTGGCAACCATGTGTGTCGGGCACAGACATGCAAAATCTAATTTAATCCTTACAATTTTATGAAGTAGGTACCACTATTCTTCATATTTTGCAGATATGAAAACTAAGATTATGGGAAAGGTTACACAGCTCAGAAATAGCAGATTCACTCTGTCTAACTTTCATGTACCACTCTGGCCCGTGTGAGGAGATTCTCCACAGCTCCTAAGGACAGACGCTGGCACTGTTCTCATCCCCTCAGGTAGTATGAAGTGAGTGAACAAAACTGGACAATGTTACATTCGTAGATAAAGAGATGTCAGGGGAAAGTTGGCTTCCTTCATGCTGGGACTTACATGAAAATAAGGAGTATATCATGTCCATCTCTGTATCCCAGATCCTAGGAGTTAGCGTGGCACACAGCAGAGAATCAATGCATGTGTTGAATAATAACTGAATAAATAAATAGTATGTACCATTACCTTATCCAGCTGGTTATTTAAAACTTCCTGATTATGGCATCACACAGAGACTCTTTAGCAGGCCACACCTCCATCTACAGTCCTGAATGCAATGGGCCTCCATCTGAGGCAATGGAGCTGAATAACCAACAACCATGTGCTGGGCCTTCAGTGTGTGCGAGGACATGGGTGAGAAAGTGTGCAGGGTACACAGCCAAGAGTATAGGCTACACACTTACGGAGCTCAGAACCCAGAAAAAGAGGAAGACAGAGAGTGTGAACTGATGCAGAAGATGGTGAGAGGCTATGATAAATGTGCACACAAGGAAAGAGAGATGGACACTAGACCATACAGTCTCCTCCGCTGCAGGAGAGCCATCTCTTCCCTTCCCACATGCCTACCTGGGTTCAGGCTGCACAATATTCCTAATTGTAATTTTCTGTCCTTTGGGAAGAATAGCACTGGGAAGCACGTCTGCCTTGGTCTCCTCCCTGTACATATTCCTTCCAATGTAGATGGCATGACCCTCCTGATTGATGAGATCAGGGAAGAAATGAGCATGTGAAATCAGGCCTCTTTACTTCTTGCTGTTGGGACTGGGATGCCTGTGGAATAGGTGGCTTCTTTTCCTCTTGATACCCTTTAACCAGCACACAGCTGTGGTGGGGAGAGGTTCTCAGCATAAACAGTGTGGCAGTCACTTTAGATGACCTCCCAGCAGCTCTTCCTCCCCTCTTCTCTCTAACAGAGATGTTCTGGTAGTAGATGGAGGACTCCTGGTAATAGAGGATGAAGTAGTCTAGGTTGGGAAAGATAATTACCACCTTTGCCAGGGAATGGTCTAAATATGGTCTTGTTCTGGCCAATAAAATGTAAAGGGATGTCTATTTGAAAGAAAATGGGAGAGAATTTCCTTGTTAATAAAAAAAAATCCCTCAAGATTTTCAGTCAAGAAGGTGAAGCAAGTAAATGCTATGCTCGCTTCCTCTCATGACCACAACAAAATTACAACTAAACTATAGAACAACTCTTATTGAAAATAGCCTGATGTCTAGCTCAGCAAAAGTCTTATAACTAAGGACATAGAGAAAAAGCCACCTCCAAAATGATGAGGGGCAGAGACACCCAACAGACTGATCCCACACCCACATAGGAGGGATATCTCAGCTGTGGAGGTCCCCTGGAGAAGCAAGGAGTGCCAGCCTCACACCTGGCTCCCTAGCCCAGGTTTCCAGTGCCAGGAAAAGAGGTCCCCACTACTTCTGGCTGTGAAAATCAGCAGAGTTTTTGCTGCATGAGATGAAGAGCTGCTAGAGTCCCAAGCATTCCTCTTAAAGGGCTGGTGCACAAATTTATTTGATGATGGACTCATTCACTATGAGCTACAGAACCAAGGCAATCTCTCGAAAGCTTCAGGGAAAAATGGGAAAGAACTGAATTATCTGGCTTTAGTACAAGAGCTTGAAGGGCAGCTTTCTCTCAGACAGAAGTGCCTGTGGAGGCCACAGTTTTTTTGTTGGGACTCCCCTTCCCAGTATGTAGATACATGAGGGCACCATATTTAAATCTCCATCAACCTAGCTAACACCATTCGCCCTACCTTGATGATTCTCTGAGACCCTGCCCCACCCAACTTGTGAGCCAACACAAGCTACTTCCAGTGGCTTTTCAGTATAAACAGCCTGTCTCGTCCATGCTGTGAAATTTCCTAAAATCTTTCAAAGGTTCACAAAATCCAAACAAGCAGCATCTGGCCTCAGCATGACCCATACCTCTTGCTGAGTAGCCCCAAGCCTGGCACTAGCAGCAACCAGCCTCAGTTTACAGGTTGACCTCTTGAGATATCTACAAGCCCAGGGCAGTGGCAGCTACCTGAGGATTGCTTGATGGCTCATGTCAAGTGGCCCCAGGCAAGGCATAGGCTGCAGCTGAACTTGGCCCGCATCAGGGCTCCTCCCAGATGGCCCGGGACCAACGCATCTAGTGGCTGGCTTCAGACCCAGCCAGAGCACCACCCAGGGTAGCATCCAAAAATGACACACACAAAGGTCAGGCTGGGAAGCCCCCAGAGCCCAGCTAAAGTGAATGCTATAGGATCAGCCCCTGCACAACAGCTGCAAGAGAAAAGCACTTAGTTACCTACAAGAAAGCTCCCATGAGACTGTCAGCTGATTTCTCAGAAGAAATTTTGCAGGCTTCTCAGACAAGAAAAAGCTAAAGGAGTACATCACCGCTAAATCAGTATTACAAGAAATGTTAGAGGAGCAAGAAGAAGAAGAGGAAGAGGAAGAGGAAAAGGAATAGGAGGATGTAGAGGAAGAAAAAGAAGGCGCAAGAGAAAAAGAAGAAAGATATAAATAATACAATGGCAATAACTACATATCTAGCAACAATTACTTTAAATGTAAAAGATAGGGTGGCTGAATGTATAAGAAAACAAGCCCCTTACAGATGCTGCCTACAAGAGACTCACTTTAGATCAAAAGACACACAGACAATGAAAGTAAAAGAATGGAAAAAGATGTTTCATGCAATTATCAAAAACCTACTAAAAAGTAAAAATCCAGGACCAGGTGGCTTCACCAGTGAATTATACCAAAGATTCAAAGATTTAATACCTATTCTCCTCAAACTCTTCTAAAAATATGAAAGAGGAGGAAATACTTCCCAACTCATTTTATTACTCTCATACCAAACCTGGTAAAGATGACACACAAAAAAAATAAAACTACAGGCCAATATCTCTCATGAACCAGATACAAAAATCCTAAATACGATACTAGCAAACCGAATACAGCAACGTATTAAAAAGATTATACACCACAATCAAGTGGGCTTCACCCAGGAGCACAGGGATGGTTCAAAATATGCAAATAAATTAATGTGATACACCACATAAACAAATTAAAAATAAGAATCGTATGATTATATCAATAGATGCAGAAAAAGCCTTTGACAAGATACAGCATCCATTTAT